>JAAGNO010025659.1:0-27576 GCA_033439905.1 Ceryle rudis | reverse complement strand
CACTCGGGTGTTTTAATTCCAAGTCCCTTCCCCCCCTTCCCCCGTCATATCTTGGTTAAACTTTCTTTTATAAAAAAAAAAAAAAAAAAAAAAAAAAAAAAAAATTAACTTGTGGAGCCCCTTTCCTCTCTCACTATGACAGCATCGAGGGGGGAAGAGTATGGCTTTGGTGGGGTTTGGAAATCTACGAGCGTGTTTCCTTTCCCAGGGCTTTCCGCTGAGTCAGAGGAGCAGAGGGGTGTTCCTGACAGCTGCCTTCGTGGCTGGGCTCTTGCGGCGCCTGCACCACACCCGCCTGCCAGATAAACAGAACACTCTGGCTGTTTAAGAACTCTGTACTTGGGCCAATTTAAGGCGTTTTTCAAAGCCATGCTATTGTCGCTTTTCCTTTGATGTGCAAAGCTGAGCGGGAGTACGAGCACTCTCCTTCTACGGCCAAGAGCTTGGGAGATAACAAAGCTATCAGCGCCTCAGATGAAAATCCATGTTGTTAATATGCAGATAGCGCAAACTTTCAGGAGATAATAAACTTTCAGCCACGCTCTTCTGCTTGTAACACGTAGGCAGGGCTAACCTACAGAGAAAAAGTATGTATGAAATTTCTGACCTTTATTTAGAACAGTGTTTAAAAAAAAAACCCTACCCAAACACACACACAAAAGAACAACGAAAATAACCCTAAATCCATCTATGTAATTTAGACAGGTAAGAGATTCCATTTCAGACTTGTATCACTGCCCACAGCTAAACAAAGCACGTGCAAACAGCAGGAATTTAGCTAGTGCACCTCTGAGAAGGTTTCCTCCTCGTGAATAAAGAAGCTGAGGAAATTGTGATGGACTAAAAAAGCCTTGTAAGAGTAAACAGCAGTAGATGGTTTTATTACAGGGAGGGAGAGGGTATTTATAAGCTTTTCTCACCGATAGGATTGGGTTGGGGTGTGTGGGCACAACCCTGAGTGTGAATCTTACCAGCTCATTAAATTTTTAGGATAAACTACATGACCTCATGTTCCTTGGGTGGACACGGCCCTTGAGAAGGACATACCTTTAAGCTAATGGGAGGTAGGTGGAGAAAATCAGATGAAGTGTTCAGAGGTCATTCTTGGTAGGGGGAACATGAAGCCCTACAGCTGCATGCCACATCTGCCCCTGGAAGCCACCCATGGCTCTAGAGGGAGTCTTCAGACAGATTTTCTTGCCTTTTTTTTTTGTAGACTTCTTTATGGTCTATTAATGTCACCCTTCAGTTCTGTGTACAATTTGAGAGCTAGGCAAAGATTTTTTTTCTAGACGTAAAACAGGTATGTTCCCTAGATTTTTAATTACACCCGTTAGAAGCAACTTAGATTAACCATGGAGCTAACTGAAACAACAAATTTAACTACCAAGATCTGTATGAGATGATAGAGAAGGCTACTGGTGCTTTTGTAGTTCCCATGTCCTTTGGTTCATAGAGCAAGGGAGTGAGCTGGGGACCCCAGCTACACTTTCCTGTGCAGACACTAGCTAATGCTGAGACACTTGGCTTTATTGCCAGTCTTCTGTGATCCTGAAAAACCTAATCTAGACCTGCAGGATATTATTGTGTTAAGTGCACACAATAGTCTTGGTTAGATTTCTGAGAGGAAAAGGAGGTGTTAGGACTATGCCGTCAGTCTGTAACAGACATTATCATTAATAATGTATTAAAAAGGTTTATAGCCCCGAGGCTATCATCTCAATGATGCATAATCTCAGAAATGTCAAGGTGACTCAGGGTGACATGATGGACCATGGCATCTCTAAACTGCTCTTGAAATGTGCCGTTCTGAGTAGCACACGTCCTGAAATGCACACAGTGCTCAGATACAAAGGCTTTGTCACCCTCTGAATCATAAACACTCTCCTTGGCAAGGATACAGAGCAGCAGTAACATGTATTGTCTTTGCCTCCTAAAAACATGGGCTTGTTTTTACAGTCTGTAACTAAGTTGGGGTATGGAAGAATTCTACAGGTAAATAATTAATCTATTCTCCCCTCTTTATTTGGATAGGAAAGCTTTTTACTCGTGTTCATAGGAGGAGGAGCTAAGTATGGCTCAAAAATACTGTGGATCTAGTAGAGATGTATTTGTTGCATTGCTTTATCTGAAAGTTCTTGCAACTAACAATGTCTGTTTGTTTGTAGGTGTTAGTTTTGTGCTGTGTCACCACACTTCTACCTCAGGTAACATTATTCTTATTATGAGTACAGCCTCTTTTCACAAAGTGGGTTAACCAGTACCATATTCTTATTTATAAATTGGATTAGAGCAGCTTTAAGCTATTCCCTGGGGTCAGTACAAATCAAAGCCGAGTACTGATGCCAAAATCTTATGCACAGCTACTTTTTGACCAGTTGTTTGTTTTGTTTTGTTTTTTTAACGGGATATTTTTATGATACAGTCCAATGCAACAACAAAAATATGCTGATGATGTGAAGGGAGGTATAGGAAGAAATTAATTTGAAATCTTCAGACTATCAGAATGTCATCAAATTACATTTTTTGTTGGAGTAGGTAGTTGCATCTTCTTAGGGGAAAGGACCAGATGGTGTAGCCACTCCTCCTGCTCTGTGACCTGATGTTTTCATTTTATTTTTATACAATGCCTTTCAACAATAGGCCTTTATTATGTTTACTGGACTCTTTTTTTTTTGATAATGGGCTAGGCTTCCTGAACAGCAGAACATCTACCTCCCTTGATAATTACCCAGGAGTTTCTCTCAGAAAGCTCTTCTCTTAGATTACGTTATGTTTACTCAATAAACTTTATCTGCACTTGGTGTTCTCACTGAGTTTTCCCATTTAGCACTAGTTGGCCTTCTAAATTAAAATAGCTTTCCTGGTATGACAGTGCAGGTGCAAATTTGTTCGGTCTTGAACAAAACTGAAATGGTCCCTTGCAACTTTGAATTTTTTATGCTAGAGCACTGGCCCCTAAGTTATTCTTGAGCTCTGGTGTGGGCGAGGCTGCACATTGGGGAAATTTGTCTCTGCCCGTTGCATGTTACACCACAAAGTGATTTTGGGTAGTGCTAATGCAAGTCTGAGTGCTGTGGCAAACAGCTGGCTTTAGCTGAGTGAGTAGCTGAGCTTTCATTAATTTTTGTAGAGTCAGGCTTGTACATTTTCTTGTCCAGTCTCTGACGAAGACACAGATATGAGCACATACCTGCCATATATATTGTGCTTTAAAATGAAGTGACCATGTTAGCTGAGGTAGTGCCATGCCTGAGGCTACCAAGTCATGGTGAAAGACTTTCTCTGCTAAGTTGGACTTGGTGTTGTCCTAACATGCTCACACAGACATTTCTTTTTTCCAGCATGGCACATGAACTGAAAACCTTTCATCTGCTTGGCAGAAGTCTCTAGCATGCAGTGCAAACAGATCTCTGTCTGACATCCAAGTGAGTTATACCAAGTGTGTGTTCCTCAGTCCTTTGTAAAATGAGGATAATTCTTTTTCTTTTGTAAGATGCTTTGGATGAAAGGCATTTAATTGATGTAAAGTGTTACTGTTAAGAATTTACCTCATTGCTTGCAGCTGCAGAGGCTGCTGACATACAAAACAATTATTTTCTTCTCAGGCTTTACTCCAGTTCTAAAACACGTTTTGACTGGTCTTCAAGCAGTGATATCCCTGAGTTCATGGCACTGCTGCTATCACCCTAATGATTGACCTTGATAGTACTAATGCTCTTCCTAATCCTGACAAGAAAAGTAAATTTTGCCTGTGTCTGGCAACTCTAAATATGTTTGATTAACTTCCAGTAAAACTGAAGCTTTTTCTTTAATTAGGAGTTTTTTCTTATCAAGGAGCAGAGCTGGTTGTATCTGAAACGTGAGGTTTCTCTGCCTGGTGGCTTCGTCTCATTGAGTTCACTGCTCAGTAAGGTTGGGGATAGCATCTTGTTCTAGAGGCCATCAGTAGTCTCTTCTTGTCTTCAGTTGTAACCAGAGATCATCTCCTATACCTTTTTTTTTCTTTACACCAAGGAAAGCTTTCAGCAAAAAAAAATAAAAAATATTCTCGAGGGAGATCAAAGGCTGCAAATGCAATAAGTAAAATCATACCAGACAGTATGTTTAGAGGGTATGTACCACAGTTCTAAGTGTCTATCAGGTTTAATTAGCTGGTTTTAGTCTGTGGCACAGATAGCTCCAGGACTTGTTATTTCCTATGCATTCCTCTCCCATAAAAGCATTAATGGTGAAGTCAGAGGTCTTGGGAGTGGTAAGGAGTGAGGGATGTTACCTTCTGAAAAAAAAAACAAAACCCCAGCCAACAAAACACTTTGTAAACAGTCCTTTCTAGTTCTCCCCTGGCCCATGGCTGCTTTGTGCTGTTGAGAGACCTGTTAGGATTACCAAATAGCAGTTCACTCTTGGCAGGTCCTAGAAGAGCCTGATGAGAGGAGAAATTATCTAGTATCTGCCAGAAGCTCTAGAAAGAATGAAATGGAATTTGGGTCTCCCTGAGGGTGTCCGAACTAAAAGAAATGCAGCCTTCAGGTGCTTATTATGTATAATCATATAACCAAGGGTTAATTAGGAAAGCCCCTGTGGTATTTCAGATGTTTGAAGGATCTCTTAAAGCTGAGCAAACCAAGCTTTGGGATGAAGACTGAAGTCCCAAGGGACTTTTGCAGCCCTGTATGACTCTCCCATTCACTGGCTCAGCTTGCTATGTTATAAGCTGTGACGCAGATGTTAAAGCAAGAATAAGGAAGTATTAATGCCTGATAAGCACTGCAGCGATTTGCAAAGTCACCAAGTAATTTAATTAGATTAGCATATTTATGGTCTGAATGTTAGCACATATACATTCTTGTATAGTCATGATACTAGTTAACTTGTTACAGATTTGACATAGGGTATATATTGTTTTCTCACAAATGCCGAACTACAGACTAGCTCTAACAGCATAGGATGTGTTTAAAGTAAGTAAGTAAATAAATAAAAGGTTGATGCTATCAAAGTCAGAGGGGCAAAAGCTTTGGGTACCAATAATTCATCTTGAGGAGTCTGTATCTAACTATACTGTATCCTCTGCATCTGGTACACATCTACTGGTTTGTGGGGTTTTTTTGCCAATTTTTTAGAAATCCTGAATACATATTTGAAAAAAAAGCTGTGAAAGAATAAAAACTATACAAAAAGAAAAAGTCCCTTTTGTAGGAATATATTTCAGCCAGGTTTAGAACTACTAGGGAAAGAAACTGCAAGGCTCTGTTGCAGAAAAGTTGTTTGTTTGCTGTGAGTTTTGTTGTTTTGTTTTGTTTTTTTCCCAGCAAGTCCTCAGTTCATTTGCCTAATAACATAGGATAATTCAAACAGCACTAGGCATTTTGGTGATTCCTGCTTTGCCTCTAGCTGCTGTTCCAGGAGGATACAGGTCTTGTAATATCTGATTAAATATGCAGCTTCAAGCAAGTGTCTTGGATACCCCAATGAACTAAGTCCAAAGACTTCCAACAAAAAAATAAAGCACATGGGAACTGATTTCCTGCATTAATACAGTACTGTGAAAAATTGTAGAGTAAAATCTATGTTTTCAGTTTCATTAAATAGGAGTTTCTCTAATCTCTTATCTGCTTGAGCTGCTAAAATTCTCTTTACTAATAGTATGATGGCTGCAGATTTTTTTTTATTGTCCAATGTTGGATACTTTTCAGCACCTCCAGTCTGCAAATTTCTAGCTGTCTAGGAGCTGATCTTAAAAAATAAGAAAACCCCCAATGCTAATAACTTAGTTTGTTCTCATAATTTGTTTCCTAAATTCTAATCAGTAACAAAACCAGTTACTTTTGCTCCATTTAATTCTTGTTTAAGCTCTGTATGTTAATAAAAATCTATATCAAGTTGCAGTACTGGCTTTCTTCCAGAAGTACTTTATGCAAGATAGCAGCAGTAAGCCATGCTCTGGAAAGCCTGACCGAGAGCACGTAGTTGGAAGCAGGGGACTGGCATTGGACCACTGTACAGATCATAGCAAGGCTTCAGCATCATGGAACTGCAGATCTGGACAGATGTTCTTTAACAACTGTTTTGATGTATAGTGTTTACAACAAGAAAACATGTTTAAACTTGTGCTCAAAGTCAGTTGAACTCAGATCATACGATTTAAACCCTCACTATACTCTGTTTAGTCTCCTCACTGTCTTCCCAGTAGGAACTATTTCTAAAATGACTGATGTGAGCTAGAGACTTTCCTCGATTTTAAGAGGGGCTGGACCAGACAATTACCGTTATTTTATGATTTTTATTTTTATATTTTTTCAAACAGCTCTACCCTGACAGTGTTAGTGCAGAGTCAAACCATCTTCAGCACTGAATCAGTTATGACTAACTAAGGATCTTATTGTTATCTCTTAATGTTGAGTAAAATAAGGATACACCTAGCTTACCACAATAGCAAAATGCATCTGTGGGAGGTGTAGGCACAAAAAATAGCATAAATGCCTTTTTTGGCTATTTGGTCACAAATATTCTGTTCTTGAACTCAGCCCTGCCCTATATTAATATGCAGGGAAGTTGTGTAGGCAGATTCTCAAACCTATCCCTGCCAGGGGGAGATGAGAGAGCATGAAGGTGGGGAGGAAAGATTCTGCAGCACAAACTTGGCAAAATCATGCATCTTTGAACTGTGAAACTGTGGAGATTTACTCTACAGTTCAGCAACTGTCAGTTTTTTGTCAAAAACAAAATCAAGGGACAGCTATTTGAGAAGGATGATTCCTAGTCAGTGTAACTCTGCTTTCCTGTGGCTGTTACGATGTTATAGGTAGGTTACTTATTCTCACAAATTTGAAACTATAACAAATTATACTGAATTTCACATAAGCTTCTCATTGTTTGGTGCACTCTAAACAGTATGGTATTCAACAAGAGTGTGATATAACATTTTTATTTTTAAAAATAATGCATTCCAAAGAATGAAATATAGTACGTGGGTAAGGGTAGGTCAAACTCTGTACTTGTCAGTTGTGACAATGTACTTTTCTCTAGCAGTGGGCTATAGAAGTCTGGTGGTGGGAAATCTGGCCAAAAGGGAGGTTAGAGTATTACAAAAGAAGTATAACAAAAGCTACATCAATTTCACTGGAGTGAAGAATAGAGGTAATGATAGAACTGATAAAAAAAAAAAAATGGCCTACCTTCATAAAGCAAACATTGGGTATTTATGAGGAAATAAATACATTCTTTCTTCCCAAAGACTGTGCTGTATGGCCCAGTGCCAGTGGTTGAGGGTGATGATCAGGCAAAGCATTTCCAGATGCGGGCTGTTGCCATGAAACCTTTTTGTTTTGTTAATTGCTTGCAAGATGTGTATGTGTGTGTGTGTGTGTGCGCGTGTGCGTGCGTGTTGGGGGGGAGGGAAGTGAGGTGGAGGTGTCTCCAGACATCTCTGTGAGTGCACAGGTACCTGGTTAGATCTCTTGTCTACTAGCCTGGGCCTTCCCTCATCGCTCTTGGAGAGAGGAGAGCTTATGGTCCCCTGGATGCCTTCAGAAACCCCAAGCTTGTGTTTTTTCTTCTTGTTTTCCCTTTTCCTTCTCCTGAAGTTGCCTCCTCTGGAAGGTGTGACCCTCAGCCTTTCCACCCCACACACCTCTTATTCTCTGTGTTTGATCCCTGGTCCTAAGGGGTGTCTCTGTTTTGGGTGAGGACTTACTATTAAGATATGTCTGCTTGCTTTTCTCCTATGTATTTTCAGGATGGATAGTAATTGATGGTATATAACTAGGGGAAAAGATAAAGAGTATGGTAATACTCCCTGCAGCTCTGGAGGAAAATTCATTGTTCTTAACATAAACCTCTGCTCAGGGGTTCCTTTTTCACATTCCCCTGATGCTGAATTTGCTTTCCTAAGGGCATTGCCTCCCACTTGATGCAGGTGTGAAGCAGGTGTTCCTTATAACTGAAGGTGGCCTATTTGGGGTAAGCATGTGTCAGCCAAAGTCCGCACCTGCTTGCAGAGTGTGTTCTGCAAGGTCAAATTCAAAGGACGGCTTAAAAGTCAAAGGGAGTTTTGTGGTTTGGAGGGTTTTTTTAGGTTACATGCCTGCCTCCTTCTTATAGTAACTAGAAAAGTAAAATTAGGGGAAGTACAGATAGCTGAGTTCTTGGCAGTTGATGTAATTTGAACGTTGACTACCTTTGTGTAGTTAGTTATGTGTAGAGGGAGGCATTGCTATGAAAAAAATGAAGAATGAGTCTATGAGGTGAGATATACAGAGATTGTCCTTGAGACCCAGCTCTCTAGGCGAATGTTGGATATCTTATGCTGGTTTTGGATGGGGTAGAGCTTCTCTCTTCATAGTAATTAGTATGGGACTACATTTTGGATTTGTGTTGGAAACAGTGTTGATAACACAAAGGTGTTTTAGCTGTTGTGGAGCAGTGCTTACACAGAGTCAAGACATTTTCTGCTCCTCACACTGCCCTGCCATTGAGCAGGCTGGGGGTGCATGAAAAGCTGGGAGGCAACACAGCCAGGACAACTGATCCCAACTGACCAAAGGGACATCCCATACCATATCACAGAATGGTAGGGGTTGGAAGGCACCTCTAAAGAATGTCTAGTCCAACCCCCCTCCCAGAGCAAGATCACCTAGAGTAGGTCACAGAGGAACAAGTCCAGACAGATGTTGAAATTCTCCAGAAACAGAGGTTCCACCACCTCTCTGGGCAGCCTGTTCCAGTGCTCTGCTACCCTCACAGTGAAGATGGAATAATGATGATGTCATGCTCAGTAACAAAACTAGAAGGAAAGCTGTCTAGGGGCTGCTGCCTGGGAACAGGCTGAGCATTTGCTCGTTGATAGTGAACAATTGTTTTCATTTGCAGCACTTGTCTTTCTTGGGTATTATTTTTCTTTGTTATTTCCCTTTTCATTACAGTTTTGCTATTATTTTATTTCAATTGTTAAACTGTTCTTTTCTCAATGGCAAGTTTTCTGACTTTTACCCTTCCAATTCTTTCTTCCCTTCCACCCCCCTGGGGGTGGGAAATGACCGAGTGGCTGTGTGGTGCTCAATTGCTGGCTGGGGTTAAGCCATGAGATAGCTGTACCTGGTGATGTCACATTCTCTCATACAGATACCTTTTACTTAACAGGTCTGGATGTTCCTTAAAAAAATATACATATATATAGTTAGGGATGTGGGATATTTTTTGTTGTGGGTTTGGGGTTTTTTGGGTTTTTGTTGTTTTGGTTTTTTTTTTAAGGGGAGGGGTTTTTTTCCATTTTTTTTCTGAATCTCAATGACAGTGCTTGTAGCCTCTGCAAGATAATTTTGGGGGATATTTCAATGAGAAGAATGAATGAACATGCCAATTGAGTGGGTATATAAAATTGTGTTGTAATGAACTTTTTATCCTTCATTCTGTGTCTGTCTCAAACTGACTGGAACATAGAAACATAGAAATCCTCCCATCTATTTCATTGGTTCCTATGTTTTGCAGGATCTCAGCATGCATTACTTCACGTATGCATGCGTTACTTCACGTATGCATGCGTACTACTAAGTGTATGAATGCATAGTACCTTTTAGTTAATCTTCTATGGAAAGTCAGGATCTCTGAAGAGAATTTATTAACAGAACTGAATGGAATTAGAAATTGAAACATAGCAGGGCTATGATGAGGACACTAATGGCAGCTTCAAAATTATTTGCATTGCTTCAATAATTTTCCCCTACCTGGAAACCTCAAAAGAATGAGTAATATTCTTACCTACTTGTAATTTTTAAGGGCTACAGCTATCTCTAATCCACAGCATTCTGTTCATAGAGCTATGTTTTCTATTTTTGAGTTTGACTTACCATGATATTTGTGGAGCTAAGTAGGTTTTCTTTCCACAGTGTCTTTGGGTGTGCCTGAAAAATGTTTTCTTTTGATAAAGAATTCTTTTTTTTTTTTTCCTTTCCTCTTCAGAGCAGCACTCAACTTGAAAACAATTTTCTACAGTATTACTGACAGGAAGCTGTTTATTTTTTTTAAAGTTGCAAACAAATAATATGGGTGGTTGTTTTTTTTTTTTTTTTTTTTTTTTTTTTTTTTTTTTTTTTTTCATAGCTATATCAAAACTATGGTATGCTAACTTGCCCAAGTAGGACCTTAGGGTCAGGGTGACTGTACTGAAAGTTTGGAGGTTGGCATGCTCCCTTGCTGATAATGCTGCTCCAGTGGGGTTTTGCTGAAAGCCTCGCCCTGTGTTTTAGGCAGGCATCCTACTGATGAATTAGTGGTGGTGAGAAATGCTGGTGCGACTGAAGTGTTCTGTGTATGGCACTTTTTGGACAGTGAGTTTGCACGAGCTTCCTGGTGTGGCCCCAGTATCTCAACCCCTTTCTGCCCTGTGCTGCTCTATGGCATGATCTCTCATATCAAAAAATGCCTGCAGCGAGGAGAGAGCTTGCTTACCTAATTCTATCCATTTCTTACACAGGGAAAGAGAGAGTGGATGGGAAGGGGTATACAGATGAAAATCCTGGCGGGAGAACCTGAGCTGGCTGTGCTGCAGCACTTTGTTTCCATTTCTGTCTCTCATCTCTCCCACTTGGACCTTAAAAACGCTGCGGTGGGTGGCCTGGCCAGATGCAACAGTAACCACAGCCTCCAAGATTCCTTCCTATTGGTGTTACTTGTTTTGATTTGCTTCTGGCTGCATGGAGCCCAGGCTGCAAGCCTCAAAGTATGCAGCTCCTTCTTTGAGGTAGCTCCCTGAGCAGATTTCCAGAAAAAGATCATCTACTCTCAAAGGTATTTTCTCTGAGTTGATAGAGAAGACCTTGGTCTGCTGCTGCTTTAATAGGAATAAGGTTAAAGCCTTTGGTATTTGAAAGCCAAGCTGTTATGATCATATATGTAAATCACATGGATAGCTGATCAAAAGTGTTCACAGACAGATAATAATTGCTGAAAAATCCTTCACTTTGTTTCACTGTCCTTTTCAGCAGGTCTGTTCATGCAGTCTGTGACTTCAGTTCTGGATTAGGTAACTATAAAAAAAATCCTATACATATTAGGCTTACTAATATATTTACTTATAGGTTTAGCATCAAAATTTGCTTCTCATGAATGATCTTCAATGTTTGCTTTTAATTTACTCTGCCTTCCATATTGGCAAACTCACTCTGCCAACTATTTATAAAATATGAATGGGAACAAACAAACCCCTGAGGTTCAAACTGAAAAGTTTTTGCAGACTTCATTGAATCGTGTTTGTTTTCTATTTGCTTTATATTGGTTTATTCCCTTTTATTAAGGTACTGAAATGGTAGCTTGGAGCTTTTTTTTTTTTTTTTTTTTTTTTTTTCTTTGCCTGCCTTCTGCTCTGCAGCTCTAGAACACAGGGTGGGAATGTAGAGGAACTGTGACTGAAGAAATCAATTTTCTTTTCTTTGTTTCCAGAGAAACTGAGTTATAAATTTCATGAGAACATGCAATCTGAGCTGTGTTGTGACTTCTCGTATTTCAAGCATTGGTATGGGATCCATGGACTCTGTACATGACCATGCTTTCCAGATTGCTGCCATAAGATACTTGAATAAGAATTGATTAAGATCTCAGGTTCTTTGTTTTATGACAAGAAAATCAAGACAGGTGTAACAAGAAGTCAGTTGCAAACAAATAACCTCACTTAGTCTTGAAGGTTGAATAATTCTGTATGTATGAGCAAAATAAATTACAAAGAAAATGTGCTCAGGCACTGCATCCAGAGGGACTCTATTTTTGCAGCTAATTTATAATTTGTTTTCATGCTAGTTGGCCTGTCAGAAGAGCTACTTATCTCCTCCATGAGGTGTTCTTGCTAGATGCTGTTCTCTGTTACAGAAATAATGTTTTCCAAGTTTAAGAATGAGATACTGTAAAGCCCATAGAAATGAACAGTCTGGCATTGGGCAAACACCATTTGCGTAGCAAACAAATGCACCTTTACATTTTTATGTCATTGGCTTAGGTTAAGCTTTCCCCTGACAGTTCATAAGCAGAACATTTAGGTGTTTAACATGAAGGGACGGGAACAATTAAAGCACAGGGTGCTGGTGAAGACTGGCTTTCCTACTGGGCAGTGCAGTGCTGTGCAGGACACAGATGCTTGTGCTGCTGAGTCATGGGCTGTTTGGATTTTGTCCTTAAAGCTCCAGCTTCCTGAGTTAGGTGAACATATAATTAGCACAAGGATTGGCTTTTGTCTTGTATTGTACTGTTGGAAACCCAAAAGCTTTGCATTGTTTCAGTGCACCTTTGTAACTTGAACACTGGGCAGTAATCCTGAAATAGTGTCAGAGGTTAATGTTTTTTTTCTTTTCCCCACCATGTGTACTAGCTGGGGCTTAAAGGAAAATACTGTACGTTCCTCAACTTGCTGCAAAATGATCAGAGCTGGTGTGCTAGATGTGAACAACCTCGCACAAAGTGCAGCAGGATGTGCTGGAGGCCGACTGCCTTGTGTACCCAGCCTTGGGCCAGCACCACAGCTGCCCCAAAGCAGAAGCCCACAGCTTGTTGACATACTCCATGACAGAAATGCAAGAGATTTATTTCACAAACAGGGTTTAAGCCTTGACCTTGGCAGCTCTGTTCAAAAGGTACTTTCTTTGAAATGATCAGGAGCAATATTTTTGGCCATACTAGCTCATTCAGGCATCTGGGTTGCTGCTAGAAGTGTGAAGAGTGAGGGTCTGTGGAGCTGGGGTCTCATGTAAGACTTACATGTGAAACTGAGTGTGGTTTGCATAGCAACTAGGTGAAACTCTGCTGATGAATTCAAAATGTAGTAACTGGCAGCAGTTCAAACTCAGACGACCATCCAACTGTGTTCTGTTTTGGTTTTTTGTTTTTTTTTTGGGGGTGTGTGTATTTATTTGTAATCATTTCTGGCACAGTAAAGAAGTGTGGATTCTTTGTTTTATTTTTACTTTGTAGCCTTGCAAGCTTCTTTATGCAAAGAGGTTTTGCTGATTTCAAGTGAAGCAGTGTTCACTGAAGTGGTAATCTTATTTGCTTCCAGAGAAGTGTAGGTGTAAATAAAATAGTCCCAAATTGCCAGCTTACTGTTGGCAACCTTCTGTTCGAGTTCAGGCATGCTCCTTGCAGTCATGCCTGCATGCCAAGGAGCTCCTGGCTAATACCTGTCAACAGAAACCTTCACTCAGTGGCAGACATCATGAGTTACCAGTTCCTAGACTGGCTCAGATGGAAGGGAGAATCTGTCACCTTTCTTTTCCTTATTAATTACAAGGCTCAGTACTAAATTATCCAGAGCCCTGTTAGGAGAGGTGACCGATCCTCTTGGAATGGAATGCTGTTTGCCCATCATTCTGAAAACATCCCTCACCACCTGAGGCTCACAGTTAAAAATAAAAACTTCCTAAGTTGCAAGCATTGACAACAGAAATGAACAAGAGAAAGGCATGCAGAAATAATTATTATTAATGGATAGCTTTTATTTTTCCACCCCTATTGAGCTGCAAAGTTTTTGAGGATGCTTGTGAGAAGTATAAATGCTTCATCCTATAACTTGTCTTTGTTAAAGGGGGCTCTTGATTAAGAGGTCGCGTGTCCTCCTTAGCACGGATACTAGTCTTTTGAGTGTATATTCAACATTCTTCATTCCACTGTTGTAATTTTATCAATTAATTATTCATTACATTTGTTTTAACACTCTTCCTAACAGGTCATTGACCTCACTTTTTAAGGCTAGAAAAAGTGATGCCATTTGGAGCAGAGTAGAGCTGTCCCTGTCAGAGTAATGACTTCCTTGGTGCTTACCAACCTGCAAACAAATCACTGAGTGTATCTTCTACCTAGGAGGGCTGTATTTACATCAGTGGAGGAGCCTATTTTGGCACAGAAGCTGTTGTACTGTATCGACCTGTAAAATTAATGTTTCAGTATTATAGTAAGTTTAGGCGATTTAACTGAGGTATGAAAATTCTCCAATGTTAATAAATTTCTTAAAACACAAATATTGGAAGTTTGGAATCTTGGAAGTGGGTGGTTTTGTGTGTGTATTGTTTTTTGGGGGGGTTTGGATGGGGTTTTTTGTCATTGTTGGTGGTTAAAAAAAAAAATAAATCAAAACCCACCAAAACCCACAAACCTCTTATTGTAGTGAGGATCCTAAAAAAAGGTTACTCTAGGTTACTTCTTAAATGACTAGAAACAAAGGAAAACAAAGTTAAATTATAAGAGTTTGCATATGTAATATATGTAAAGTACATATTTAACATAAAGATGTAGACACAAGTGGATTGTTGTGATTTTAGGGCTTGCAAAGGTTTGTCATGCCTTTTTCAGTGGAAAAGGACTGAAGCTGTAGTAGGACATGGAAGGTGAGACACATTTTTGGAAGGGCTAACTTCTAACACGGGCAAAGGAGGTGGCTCAGAATTGAAATTACAAAAGAAATGCAGCTGTGAATGGCAGGTCAGGAGGTCAAAGCAGAAGAAAAACATCAGGAAAAGGCACTAAACCTACATGCAACACTTGAGTGGCTATTCAGCAAAGCACTGGTAACCCTGCTTGAAACAACAAGGAGAAAACAAAAAAAGTCAAATGTTCTTGGTGATCCTGATATAAACAACAAGGAATGTGGAAAATTTTGCTGAGTAAGTTTAAGTGTGTTTGATCTTAAGTCCGGTTTGGAAGGATAATTTGAAAGGTCTGTTTCGGTTGAGATAAAATTTGCATTTTGGGAACGGAGCCATGTTTGGAGATGCTATGCAAGTATTAACAGAGGTCACCAGGATACTTCTCTACATAGGCTGAAGGGTGTGTGTAACTTCAAAATGAAGTGTGTAAAAGAGAGAGAAAGGATACCTGCCTCTGTTTACAAATAAAGACCTCAATATAAAGCCTGCTATCTTTGCTGTGGGCCTGAACACTTCACTCTGGAATACAGTTGGTCAGCGTGATATGAACTATTTCTGTTTCTATTTCCTTACTGTTTGCAGGAGAAATAGTTGTTTGTTTGCAGTTTGTTTGTGTTGGGTTTTTTTTCGTTTGTTTGTGGGGTGGGGTTTTTTTGGTTGGTTTTCTTTTTTGGTGTTTTTTTGTTTGTTTGTTTGGTGTGTTTTTTATGGTGTTTTTTTAGTAGACTGTAGGTATGTGATTAACTTTATGAAAGAAGGCTAAGATGGTATGGTCCTCTGCCCCAGTTTATCTCTCATCTTCATCTCCTCAGAGAACAAGCTCTAGTCCTGGGAAAGCTGCAGTCTCTCTTGGGCCAACCCTACTATACAGTGGTGCAAGATGATGATTTTTTTTTTTTTTTTCCCAGAGCTTATAAATTAGATAGACCTTACTTAAGACGTTCTCTCTGTGATGTTTGTGACAAAGAACTGAAGTTTACAGTTTGAATATTCACTGAAGCACTTTTTTTGATTAATGAGTAGAAGTGTCTGGTAGAGAATATGACTTTAAATCATACCAGAAATTTCCATTCCCCCCTTCAGCAACAATGTTGGAAATAGTCATATTCTGCTTTAAAAGATATCTTGATTGCAGCGATAGGCATATTGTGTTCCCTTGAAGAAAAAGGGAGAACAGAAATTTGCTTTGTTCTTCAGATAAAACAGTTCCTATTCTCTGTCTTTATACAAAATCTCAAACTGTAGGCTGGAAGGAATCCCAGGGACCAGTTAATCTGTGCCTCTTGTGCTGATGTGAGGTCAAGTGTACTCAGCACATGTTCTGCTAGTGTCTGCTCTTGAAAACCTTCAGGGATCATTTTCCAGTCTCCCGAGCTGGTCTTTGTGTTTCATCTCTTTCTCAGTGTCTTCCGAATTTCAGTTTAAGCTGAGTGTTAGTTATTGCAAATTAAGCTAAAGTTCTTATTTTCCTGTTCCTAGCAGCCATGAAAAATAATTGCTCATAGTTGTCTTTTAGTTTGAAAAACTGATACAGTATCTGCCTCTGGCATTATTTTTTTTCCCTAATGAAATATGGCAGTTGTTTTTTTCCCCCCCACTTCTGATGTTCTCTTCTAAATTTCCTATATTAAAATTTGTTGTAGTAGAAAAGGAGTCTAACAGATCAGACAGTTTTGATGAAGATTTATGGAGCTGTAAACTGGAGATACACACTTAGAATAGAATTGTAATATACATAGAACTTTCATTCTAGATAATGAAATACTATTAATTTCACTCTGTCCTTTCCAGAGACCTCTTGCATACTTCTTACTAGGTTTTCCTGCAGCCCTGCCAAAGTTTAATTTTGCTGTAGTGTTGCTCTGGTGTAACATGAACAGCTGGTCAATCAAGAAGGCAGAGGGAGAGGCTGCAAAATGCTAAAGGGAAAAGAAATTACTTTTTGACTCCTGCATAAAGGTAAAAAACCAAAAGTGCTCTAGACTTTCCTATGGGATGCAGGAGGGGCTCAGAGTTGTGAACACCAATCAGACCATTATGATAATCCAGAAAATATCACCATTCTGTGTTTTCTACATACAACACCTGGCAGGAAAGGGAGGAAAACTTTTAACACTGGGTGTCTCTTTCTAAAGACTTCAAATGATTGATAATATTGTTACCTGTGTGGGTTATTTAATCAAATACTGATGTTAGGGAAAAAAAGTGTAAATGGTATCTCTAGTTTAGGATCCCCCACCAGTCTTTGCCTTTTGTTCAACTACTTTGCACCCTCTTCTGATCCAATGTCCTGTGCTCCTTATGGCCATTCAGCAGCAAACAAGCTTGTTTTTCCCATCACAGGTATTTATTAAATCAGCTAAAAGTCCAGGAAATACCCCACCATAATGCCGTCAAGGTTTATCATAAAGTTTTAACATTTGTTAACAATACTACTCAATAGATTCCAAGAATTGTCTGTTGTAAGTGAAGAAAATTGACTGAAATGATGTTCTTTAAGTGATTCTCTCTTCAAAGCAGCATCTCTTGCTTGTTCAACTCTGTGTCACTGTAGCTGTGAACTGCAACTGTAGTGAGAGCAGAATAATTTTAGGAATTTTTGTTGCACTCCTAGTGTTGAACTAAAGAAAATATTTCATTTATGCTGTGTGAGTGGAACAGCCAGTTTCTCTCCCAAGGACAATAAGCACAAAGCTGAACTGAAATTACTCATTGTTCATTGCATTTGCATTCAGTAGGGGAGGCTGTGCATACAGGGCCAGCGTTGTTGAATCACTGATTGTGGTTTGCTTTCCTACAATAGTGAGAGGTGATGGGTATGAATAATGCTGAGGTCTAAATGCATATAATTCTTATGCTGTCTTTATTCTTATGGATATGTGGGACCTTGCCATGTCAACAGCAATTCCTCCCTTCCCCCCCTTCATCCCCATCAGTCATTTCTAAAGCTATTTGCATATGAATCCCTGTGGGCACCTCTTGCAACACTGGGGCTGACCTGCTTTAAAGTAGGTGTCCTAGGCTTTCAATCATCTTGCCACACATAATAGCTAAATAATCTTGCCTGACTGCAAGAAAATGACCTTCACACTGAAGGAAAGGGCAGATGAAGGCTTTTACACTGAGCAACTGCTCAGATAAGCATGCTGGCGTGGAGCAACAGATCACAAAAAAAGCTATGAAACTGCTGCCAACTTCCTGGCGTGCGGATACCACCTAGTAAAGTGCTCAAGGTGTCGACTGCACTTATTACGTTCATAGTGTCTACTCCCCTGGAGACTCCTCTGCATTACCCTTCTTCCTGACATCTTATCTCCGCTGGCAGTCACAACTGGTTAATGAAGTTAATTCTTCACATTTAGATGTGTTATTAGCTATTGGACTTCCGATAACAGCACCTGACAGCTATGCTAAAGTATGTCTGCAGCAGCCTTGTTTAAAGGCTCAGATGGTAGCACAGCATACTGTAGTGCGGAAAATGCAGGTTTCAGGTGGGTAACAGCAGCCAGTGTCATGCTCAACACTGTCAGGAATTTGAAGCTCTGACTTCAGCAGAAAGTGAAGTTTCACCTACAGTGTATCATAACTATTTTACCACAGAGAGTGATAAGAAACAGCATTGCAGCATTTGTAAAGCTGTTTTCGCTTAGAGGATGGTGCTGTGAGTGTGGCTGTTGGTGGCAACTAGAATGGCTTGGCATTGCATTAGGCAAAGTGGCATTCACATAAGGAGTAGGGAAAAAACCTATGAAAAGCAGTTGTAGGAAATACTGCTTGAAAAGTATATTCAGATTCATCACTGTGCAACAGAATTAATGCTTTCCTTATGCAGAAGGGTTTATTTGTGGTTATAATAAATATAGGCTTACTGGGCCAATATGTAGTGCTATCTCAGCATGATGATAACTTATAACATGGAGCAAAGTAGCTAAGGGTGAGCTGATAATGCCCTTATCAAACTTTCTAGGCATTTCAGTCACCCCACTAAATAAGAAAATAGGAGCAGTAGCAATTTTTTGTGTTGTGTTTTTTTTTTCTTTTAATCATAGTGTTAATGAGTTCTTGGAATCTTTAGTGTGCAGTGTGCTCCTGGTCGATTCCAGCTGAGCAGTGAAAGACAGCAAAGCTTATTTTTCAAAGCCTTAACATAAATATAGCCTTGGTATTGATTGAAATATTGTGGCAGGATGCTTCAGAACATTGTTGTCTGGGTGCAAATTATCATATGATGCATAGATAGAGAAGGGGAAAAATAACCCCTTTTTACTTTTTCTGGACACGTTTACACTCTGCCCTCATGGAGGAGCCTGTACAGTTACAGAACCACAGAGCTGGGAAAGGCGAGCACCTAAACTTTGAGTTTGCTAAGCCTGCTATCACTGCACCTTCTGATATTAAGTTTTCCCAGTTCCTGAATGTAGGCCTTTCCTTCTGACACACTCTTTTCTGATGGGATTTTCAAAGATTTTTTTTTTTTTTAATTACACAGTTTTGGCCACATCTATTTACTTAAATAATTGGGAGTGGTTTTTTTTTTCCTCTTATTGTTCCAGTCCGCCTATCCATCTTAAAATATTTTTTGAGAATATTAGCCTTATAAGAATTAAATTGATTTTTCTAAAGAGTCCTTATGCTGGTTGTAGAGAGCATTTTGCTTCTGTTGCTTGATAAATTGCTTATTCATCTCAGCTTAGGCTCTGGAACTGCTTTCATATGAGTTTAACTGATGTCTTTGACTTCAGCACTAACAATCTTGTAATTTTATTGTAAATTAATATGCTCTTCTTGAAACAATTACCTCAGTATTTCTGAGTGGTTTTTTTGTGTGTTTTTGCCGTCATCACTGGGATATGATACCAACTGAAAGTTGGCTCTTCTGAAAGTAGGTCTTCTGAAAAATGAAGTAAAATATTTGGAAATGAATGAGTAGTAAAGTAGCCGATTTATTTACTATATTATGTCTCCTCTTCTGCTAAAACAAATTAGAACACATTCATGTAAGTAAATGGTAACAGTTTTGGTGTTGTTTTTTGTTTGTTTGGTTTTAATATTATACATAATTTGGACTGCTGATGTTCTGTTTTTCCTGTTCTGGGCATGGCTTGGGAAAATAGAGACTATTGACTTCAGGACTTAAACTTTCACATGCAAATAACCTTACTGACTTCAAAGAAAGTAACAACCTGTGAAAGTTGTGTTTAATCTTCACAGAAGCATTGTTATTATTTGTGTTCTTTGAAACCTTAGAGGGTACAAGGACAAACTATTCTAAATATGTACTATACCTACAGGTAGATATCAAAATTTATGCTTTTTGCAGCAATGTTAATCCCTGCTTTTTCTGTTCACATCAGAAATAGCAAAGAGATTGCAGTAACCACTGTATTTCAAGATTGTTACAATTCTGCAAATTCTCCATTTTCCTTATTGTTTCCTGCTGCTCAGTCCCACAGTCTTTATTTGTAAATTTTTAATTAAAGAACTAAGTGCCTGCCAGGCCTCATGCTTTATCCTACTTAGAAGAGGTACTGAGTCTTGGCTTGTGTCTAATAACATCCCTTTCACTGTGATCTTCACGGCTCCCGTTCTCATGTGGGGCTTTTTTGTATGTTTAGAGGGTTTTTTTTGTTAACAGATATTATAATTGTTAATTATTTCATGCAGTAGCTGATAAATATTAGAATGAACTAACAATGTATTCCAACAAACAGGACTCAGTCCTTGGAGTATCCTTATTGAAATTCTTCTGTGGATTTAAATCTGTGGAGAAACATAATGGGAGAGTAGATGTATTATTTTTAATTTTGTAAACAAGAAAGTGGTTCCTAAATTGTACTTCTGGTAAAAGGGGAAAAAATAAAACCCTGGTCTGAGAGGTAAAGAATAAGTAATAAATGGTCCCATAGGTGCTACTGTCCCAACAAAAATCTAATAAAGGCCAGGGCTTGCCAGAGACTTGATGAAGATTGGTTTGGTGCCTCATGGCGATCAACTGGAACCTCAGGGTCCAGGCATTTAACCTGTTTTTGTCATGCATTTGCCCCTGCCACCAGCTAATCAGAATGACCATGGTGAATGCTTGACTAGGGTAGAAATGGAGCCCCACTGGAGAGCTGATTTTGAGTTGGTCCCCTCAGAGCAAGCAGGCCTTGCAGTCTTGAATCCTTCCCTTGGATATACAGCATGCTGTCCAAGGATACTTCTGTGGACTGAGTGAGCCTCATCCCCCATTTGGTGAGTGAATATTTGGATATATCTTTGAGTAAGCTCTCGCCCCACTTTGGGTGAGAGACCCCCTCCCCCTCTTTTGGGTACTTCTGAGTGGGATGTTTTCCCATTATAAATGAGTGTGCTCACATTTTGTTTCATCTTTCCAGAAAGAGTAGTCCTTAAAGCTTAGTTGTGTACTAGTGTATATTGCTGACTGACATCCAAACTTGTAATTTAATTTTGTCAGAAGTGCCAAGCAATTGTTACAATAAATCGATATTTTGGGTCACTGCTGCTGTTTTGTGGGTCCTCTCTGACATTATTGGTGTAGTCAGCAGGATGTCAATAGAGGAATTACTGCAGAGGCACAAGTGTGAACCTTCTTCCCTAGATGTAAAATGGGCAACAGAGAAATTGTCTGACTCATTAGCAGTCATGGAAAGGCTGGAACAAAGCCCTGTAAAGTTTTGGGGTAGCACAGATAAAGGGTCTATGTGTGCTATCCTAGGTGCCTGTGTAGCTCAAGTGCAGGGTCATTCTGAAATCTTAGAATATGAAGTATGTTGTTTGAGAGAGAACTGAAAAGAGAGAGAGTGGACATGTCTATTGACTGAGCTTATGCTGGCACAAAAAAACCCTCCGCCGCTGATGTCTGAACCTGAAAGTGAATCATGGGTGCAGACCCCAAAGGTTTGGATGGAGACACTTAGGAAGACCCTGATGAAAATAATTCTGATGGAATGGGAGAATGGGAGGAAAAGGAGGTGTGACCTCCTTATTAAAACAGACACACATAAAGGACTGGGTGGTGGGAACCACCATAGCACTGTCCATACCACTCCTGGTCAGGATCTGAGCTCAGTGAGCTCTAGTACAGGTTTTCCCTCAAGATGAGTGAAACTGAAATGGAGTATTTGTGGAGAGTGTCTTTAATGGGAGGAGATTGAATACTGCTGAGTGATGATGAGGCAGCAGGCTTTTGGAATCCCAGAGTGTTTCTGAGCAATGAGCCAGCAGGTGACCAGTCAATCACATCCTTAGTGGCTTATTGGGCCAGGGGTGTGCACCCCAAAGAAAGGGGAGAGACAGTTGGGTAAAAAGATGATTGGAGCTGGCACTAGGAGTACAAAATGCTGCCTGCATCCAGGCAGTGTATGAGAGGGAACAGAATGGGAGACAATGGGCTGCACCAGCGGACCCCGACCACCTCAGACAGTTCATTAAAGGGCTACTGGATGCTTTAAAGATACAGGTGCAGGTTCTCAGAGAAAGGATTCTCACAGGGCTATAGAACAGAATCGGCAAAACCCTCGGAATCCACCTGTGCCTGTGATGACAATAAGACAGTGCCTAGACAGTATGAAAAGCATGAAGGACCTTTATGCCATTCTGCTTTGAAAATCTGGTTTTCCTAACTTTAACAAAATACTGTAAAAATTGCTTGAGTGTTCTTTGTTTCCTGGTGGGGGAAAAAAGTGTTTATAACATCAAAGACTACAGGAAAAAAAAAAATCTACTCTTGCAGTAATATGATGTTCATGGCGCAAAGGAACTAAATTGAGTGCTGAGTCTTTTGTGGGCTGTGTTTTTTGGTTGTGGTTTGTTGGTGGGTTTTTTTTTGTTTGTTTGTTTGGTTTGGTGTTTTTTGTTTTTTTTTTGTTTGTTTGTTTTGTCTTGTTTGGGGTTTTTTTTAATTTGTTGTTGTTAGTACCTGGAATCTTTTCTATGGAGGTTTTTCATTCTTCAGCTTGTATGGTAGAAGTGGTGCACTCACTACAGTCTATAGACATGATGTATGTTTTTGTACATGCTTTTCATTACTTGTCAAAAATCTGCCTAAGTTGCTGAATAAAATGAATCCCAGTCAGAACTTCTTAGGTTTTGCATTCCTCTGGTGAATAACCAATTTCCTTTCACTGGAAAGATCTAATGTATGCAAAGATCTTCACAGGACTCTGCTTTCTCCCAGAAGAGATGGGCCTACCTCTTGAGAGAGACTCAGGAGACAGTGCAGTACAGGATTTCCTTACTTTGATTGGAAGAAGGGGTTTCTGTTTATTTCATGTTTTTCTGTGCTGTGATAAGACAGCAGAGCTTAATAATCATAGGAGATAATAATCTTAAGATTTCTTGGGTTTTGGTTACATAGTGAAAGCTTGAGTTCTGCAGATGCAATTTGTCTCTAGTAGAGAAGGCGTAGTGATCATTAAAGAAGCCAGCATGTGGCAGCTTCATCTAGCATGGTACTAAAACCATGAAGGATTGATATTGCTGAGTAGCAACAGGAAGCTCATGCTTTCACTGCTCATACCTTTTGATGATGAAATAAAGGAATTTAAAACTGTGATATGAATACAAACTGTGTAAGTGATATTTCTAAAATTAGCTCATGTACTAAATGAGAAATACGGAAAATTGATTTCCAGAGCAGCCTCTCCAAGAGAGAAGAGACAACAGCAGCTTTAGAAATGCATAGAAGCTTGCGTTGCTGGTGTCCATGTTGAAGTTGTCCTGTAGTTAAATAAAATGATCTGATTTTAATTCTAAGCCTTTTGCCAGGAAAAATATTGAATGAATTTCAAAAATAAAAATACCAGCGTAGCTTTAACTTTCACATACACATAATCTGTTGCTGTTTGTCTAAAGAACTTTAGTTCATTTAGTCTGTACATATCTCCTCTGTTGACAAAATGTTACTTTTTTTTTTCTTTTCAGAAGCACAGTTTTATCTGATGTGCAGTAAATAAAATGCAGAAAAACTATTATATTAGGCCAAGTGATTTGAAAGAAAATGATAATGACGCATTATACTTAACATCAAAAGCATCTATCCAGATCTTTTGGATGCAGATGTTAATGTATATGGAGAATTACACACCCAGACTCCTGATGAAACCTAATCTCAGACTTTTATTTATAGAAGGCTTTTTTGTTGATAAATATATTAATTCGGTGTACTTTAGAGTAACAATCAGTCTGTGCTCTCTGAAAGTGCAATAAATTTCTAAACATGATAATTTTTAATTTATTTATGTATTTCAGACTGTGTGAGAAATCTTGGAACACTTTTGTTCTACTGGAAAAATCTACCTTGGCCAGTAAATGCCACTTATTAAGAATGGTCTCACTGTTTCCATTTTTCTCAAGAGAACTAGTTGATGTCTATCATCTTCTAGAAGAGTATCTTAAATTCTCTTTTATTTTTACTGAATTTTCTTTCCTTTAAAGTGATAGTAAGTTATAAGAATGTTTAAGAAATGTCATTTAAAATGTGAAATGCATACAAAAATAATATCTGTGTTCTTTTTCTGTTTACTTCTGACTTTGGGCACACTTTGATACTTTAAAATCTCCTTCACAACCATGAAGTAATAAAGCTAGAAGTAATTATTTTTAAATCAAAACTAAATGAAGGTTGAAATGTTCTTGTAGATACTCTGAAAATAAATTTTAACTCCTCAAGAAACTCCAGATACCATAGGATTCACAGTAAAATGTTAGCAGTAAGACATTTACGGATGAATTCAAGGACTAATCATGAGTTGGTGTCCATGCTAGAAGTTACCCTAGAGCATTCTTACACTAGATTCCTATAATAAATTTACTGGAGTACAGGGGATATCCCTAACATTTTAAGATAAAGGTTGTTCTGTCTATATGGCGTGTTTGTCTTTGACAATGAGAGACCGGACTCTTGATGACTTAGTCCTACATTTCTAATTTGTGGGTAGCAAGGTTTGGTGAAGTTTTTTAGTTTGTATGTTTGTTTTAAAATACTGCTGGCAGTATTCTTTCAGCATCTCGTGTGGTTCCCTTGCAACCCCCCTGGTGCCTCATGTAAGTGTATAGCACAACAGCAGATTGTGGCCATGTCATGAAGGACTGTTTTCTCTTGTAATGCTTTGGTACTGTGGTGAAGACAGACTCTTTCTAAGAGCACCAGCTGAAAGGGAAATGTATAGTTTATATTCTACTGTTAACGTGTTCCCTATGATGAATAATCTAAGAACGTTGTAAATTGTAGGCAAAATCTTGATGTTAACACTTATAAGTAGGAGTAGAATTAAATCTTAGAAAAGAGATCAGGTAGAAGAAGAATATGCTACTGCTGTTGAGAACTACTACTTTTTTTTTTTTTTAAAAAAAAAAGAGATTTCTTTGAATTATTAGAACCATAAAGAAAACAGCTACTGCTTCTCTTGAATATCAGTCTTCTGCATCTAAAGCCTGACTTCAGCTTTGCATGCACTTTCCCAAGCATGCTTGTTTTCATTCAACTTCAGCTACTGAGGTTATGCATCATTTTTATCCACTTACTATAATGTCATCAGTCTCTCTATGCAGGAAAAATCATCTCTCTCTTCCTTAGCGTTCAATCACCCAGTTGATATGGATTCATTGTTAAATTGCGTTATGCAGGTAAAGTGGAAGGCAATCTATTACCCCAGACATATGTTGTGTGTGAATTTTCCCCTCTCCCCTGGTGAAAGTATGCTTGGGAACAACAGTGGTGGGGCACAACAGAAAAGACTACTCAGAGTAATAGAAACCGGTTTTCCTATGCCAAACTTGACAAAAGCAGGGGAAAGTTTGCTAAAGCAAACATCATGGACTGCAGCAGCAGAACTTGAAAGACTGGACCTGCCTAATGACAGTCTGCAAGTCGTTGCTGAATGAATTATACAAAGCGCTAATGAAGACAAGCACTCTATTTAGGTGTCACTGGAAAGCTCCTATTCAGCTAGCAGCTGGTATGAATGTTGGCAATCAGAAGACATAAGCAAATGACAAATAACTGAATATGTGGAAAAAATGACATGACAATGAGCTGATTTCTCATTAGCGCTTCTTTTGTTTTTCTTTAGATATTATAAACACATTATTCAAGGTTGGTTGTACAGGCCTCCTAAACATCAAGAAGTCACTACTGAAGCAGTGTGCAGATGGGAAGCTTCTGCCTGGGTGGGAGGACAGTTCCCCCTCCACAGACCCAGGTACTTTGCATCCCAATGTCTTCAGAACTGTCTGTGCTCCCGAAGTAACTTCTGTGGGGCACAAGAAAAGCAAACCTTGTATCAACGGGGTTGCTGCGAAGTGCTAACAGACTTTTCTTGATGTGATTACAAAGAAAGCTATTTTTTTAAATGAAAACTAGAGGAAGGATTGCCCTCAACAGTAGGGCTGACAGAATAAAGTGTATTATCGAAGTAGAACACCCTATTTCTTTTTGTTCCAGTCTTCATAGATTTTTATGTGGAAATGATTCAATAACTGTAGATTAGAAGCAATTTAAAATGGTACAGAATTGTCTCAAGAGGCCTGCTGTAGACCAGTTCTCTTAGCAGTATAAATGGCCCTGAACCATAGTGCTTTGGTTTCGGCTTCACATTCATTGTGAGAAATGAGACTGTTCAGTACAATGGTTAATTTTCCATTCTAGAAACTGGAATCCAATGTAAGTGGGACTTTTTCAGCCAAACTATGATGTCTTTAAGCACCTGAAAGATTTGGTGCTTGGTTCCAGCGTCTTAACTCCCTTCCTCTCCCTGACCCCCCTCCCCATTTCTATCACACTTGCTTTGCAGAGTCACACGTCCTTTTTCAGTTTGGACATTGATACAAATTCAGGTGGTACAAAGCAGACGAGTCCTACACTGGCATTGTATTGAGGTGTTTGTGGGTTTCCTATCTTCTTCACTTAAAGAAAGAGGTTGGATTGGGCTACACCTGCCCATGATATCTGTATCTGATGTTTAATAAGATTTGAAATTCTGAAGCAGAATGTGGGAGTTTCTACTTTCTAGTCAGTCCAGCTGAATGTGACAATCTTTCAATTTTTAGAAATTAAATGTTTGTTGTATGTGAGTCTTTTGTTTGTTTGCATTTGTTAGAATCCTTGTTTGTTCCTCCTCTACCCTAATCACTGGACAACCGGTCTCGGTGATTTCATGTTATAATGTAGGTTATCCAATTTAGTATGACTGAAAGGGTGTGTATGTGTCTGTTTATATGTATATATGGATACTTACATGGTGAACAATGTTGCTTTTGCTCCCCTGAGCAGAGGATTACAATGGTCAGCTGGTAGATGCATTTCCTCCATGTGCTTCAAATCCACCACAACCAATTCAAATTATTAGTCATCCAGGATTTATAGTACCATTTTTTAATCCTTGCTTCCCCCTTCTGAATAATCAACAGTAGTCTTAAGTACCTACAGGCATTTGAAAATCCCACTTGGTGCTTATTTGCTTTTTGGTAATCATGTGGAAAATATAGCCCTTAGCTTTTTTCTGTCTCTGAAGGATAATACTACTTTTTTACCTTTAGTGGAGTAATACTGTAGAGTTGGGGGAAACTCAGCTACCCCCAAAATAGTCAATATGAGGTTAGGAACCAACCAAACAAAAGATCTATTTACTTGGGCTCCTTTTAGTGCAGTCAGTTGTGCTTTGGGGGATGAGTGTCTTCCACCACAGAATGGGAGTCACCTGCTTTTGCTGCCCAGTCATGCTGTGGAGGTGTTTATATTTCTCTGACTTTAAGGAGAAGTTCCAGTTTTAAAATGCAATAGATATATAACTTCAGGCTGCTGCCAAAAGGCTCCTTCTGTGTGTCTCTTTCCCCATCTTCATGGGGGCTTTTGTCAGAGCACTGAGCCAGCTGTGCTCAGGCTGTGACTTGGGGCTCTTCCACTCCCAAAGCATGCCTTTCTTCTGTCCCTCTCTGCACTCCCACAGCTGCTTGTCAGTACTTGGACTTGGAATAGGTACTTGGACATACCTATTCTCGCTGCTTCAGTGGCAGGGTCCTCTGCCAGGCTGCTTTTCCATTGAGTGGGTGCTGGTGCTTCCAGACATGATCTGTTTCAAGTTGACCGTTGTTTGTGGTTTTTTTTTAAAGTTTTTTTTTGTTTGTTTGTTTGTGTTTTTTTTTTTGTTTTTTTTGTTTTGGTTTTGTG
>JAAGNO010025658.1:30541-45262 GCA_033439905.1 Ceryle rudis | reverse complement strand
GGAAACGGGCTTTCAGCAGTCTCTTCTCCGGAGGGACCTGGACTGCTTGGTTGGGGTTTCGAAGAGGCTGCTGGACCTGCTGAAGGTGGGGAAGGTGGGCAGTGGGGAAAGGGAGGGGGGTGTGTGCGGAGGAAAATTGCATCGCTGGTGGTGTTTTGGTTTTGGCTGGAAGGCTGTACCCACGCGAGATCGCTCCGGCCTCCGCTCGCCGCAGGGGAAAGTGGAGCCTGGGGGTTTTCACCCGCTCCCCATCGCTCCGGATTGTGGCCGGGGACCCGGCTGGGGTTTGGGGAGGCCCGTCACGAGATGTACCAGAGTTTAGCCATGGCAGCGAACCCCGGCCCTCCGGCGTACGAGGGGGCAGGTGGCTTCATGCACAGCGCGGCCGCAGCGGCGTCCCCCGTCTATGTGCCCACCACGAGGGTCACCTCCATGCTCCCCAGCCTGCCGTACCTCCAGAGCAGCGGCTCTTCCCAGCAAGGCAGCCCCGTCTCCAGCCACTCCATCTGGACTCAACCCGGAGCCGAAAGCGCCGCTTACAACCCCGGATCATCTCACCCTCCCGTGTCACCTCGGTTCTCCTTCTCCACCAGCACCCCTATCCCTGCCACCTCATCCCGGGAAGCCGCGGCGGCTTACAGCAGCTCCTTGAACCTTTCTGCTAACGGGAGGGAGCAGTACAGCAGGGGGTTCGGCAGCTCCTATTCCAGCCCCTACCCGGCTTATATGAGCCCCGAAATGGCCACGACCTGGACTTCTTCGCCCTTCGACAGCCCCATGCTGCACAACCTTCAGAGCCGAGGGACGCCCGCAGCCGCCCGCCACGCCAACATCGGTGAGCTCAAGCCAGGCTTGGGGATATGGGAGGGAGGGTTTCACCCCATCAGTGTCCCCCCCCCAAAAAAAAATGTTCTGCACGCCCCCCACTTTGGGTAGGGTGAAATTTGGGATATTCAGGATATTGCTGCTGCTCTGGCTGCAAAATGTGGGGGTCCCCAGGGTGCTGTGGGTTGCTCCCCACCCCGCTCATGGAGTTTCTCTGCAAATCGACCATTTCAAACTATGCTCAAGGATAACCACAGTATAGAAAAAATAAGTATAATTTAAGGTAGGCCCAGAGCGGCAAGAAATGATGTGCCGAGCTCCTGAGCAAGGTCCTGCTGGCTCCACAAATTGCTCCGAGGGGATTTTGGGGCTGTGATGGGGATGACCGTGATGTGCAGGACCACAGTACTCCGTGCCCGTGCAGGCAGACCCTTCCCTGGCTTGATTTAGGTGTAAAATGGGGAATATTTGTTTGGAAAATGAGGATATTGGGGGTTGGACTAGAAGGCCTTTAAGGGTCCCTTCCATCCCAAACCGTTCTGTGGTTCTGCAAAATCAAAGTTTGGCCTGTGAACCTCAGATCTCCCCTTTGGGCTGTTTTATGTTAGGTCTTATTTTGGTTTTAATTTTTTGAAAGCTCAGTTAGCCTGGAAAAAGGGAAAGTGAAGGGAAATTAGTCACTGAGGTGGGAAAGGCTGCGGAGAAGGAGAAAATTAAATGCATCCACATTTATTATCACACGTTTTGGGGGACTCATAGGCACATCCGAACAACCCAACCCTCTATTTTAGTGTCTCCTTGCCCCAAAAATCTCAGCCCTCATCTCTTGTGCTGATCCTGATCTCGGAGCCTTTAATTTCATTAAGCCTCCCTGAGTCGTACAGCCAGAAATCAGGCCGAATGGCTTAAAATATTGATTTTATATTTTGTGTGGTGGAAGAGGAAGAAAGGGGAGCGAGAAATGCGGGGCACATCTTTTCATCGTGGCTTCATAAACCCTTTTTTTCCTCCCTGCCTTCTCTCTGTGAAGGTATTTCTGTCGGCTTCGGGGTCGGGGTAAACAAAGAAAATGACTCAATTTCGTCTGCAGATACATTTTGAGACTCTGTTCTTCAGCCTGAATTTTGGAGGGTAATTTTTCCATCATGTCTAGCAAAACGTGCTCTGTCTCTAGCGTTATTTGAAGGAGTTAAAAGAAAGGCAAGTTAGGTGTTGCAGAAGTTTTGGCCTTGCCAATGCCTTTTGCTTTTCTTTGGGCGTTATAAAATTGTTGAAAATGGAGAATAGATTATTTCTAAGGATAAAGTTTTGGACAACCAGGGAAAGCCATGAGAAGTTTGAACATATAGGAAAATAAGCAGGATGAATTGAATAATCACATAATAACTGAATGTTATCAACAAGGACATACGCACATTTGTATTTGACTATGGTGCCGTCTCTTCCTTGGGATAAAAACATCACCTTTTTGCAGTGCTCTCAAAAGGGCTCTTAGTAATAAAAAGAACTTAGAACCAAAATAATGCAAATGAAGAATTTCAGCTGCAAAAATACCCAGCGGCTTTTAAGGTGCCAGAGTTTGATCGCAGTGATTTGGCGGCTTCAAGCCTGGCATCGAGCTGCAGTTTGCGTTGCAAGTCTTGCAGCTTGCAATTTAGTTGCAAAAAATGTTTGGTTTGGTTTTTTTTTTTTTTTTTTTTTTCTGGGGTCTTAAATAGCACTGGGCAGATGGGACACGTTGAGCCAGTTCAGAAAACATTGGTGCACACTAACGAAAGAGGAAGGAGCCAGGACCTTTTTCCATCATCACCAGGTCCTCATTCGGGTGCTGGTTTCAGGGTATTGCCTCCACCATCGCAGCAAAACCCGGGGGATTTATTAGCCTAGGTCTAATTATGTCTCTGCATTGAATGTAGAAAAAGCACTTGCGTTTTAATGGAAAAGTGCTTGACTTTCGGTAAAAAAAAAAAAAAAAGGAAGCTGTCTGAAAGCTGGAACTGTTAAATTCAGGATTCCGATGGGTTTTTTGGAAGGCAGCTCCCCGGGTAAGCCGGCTGCTTTAGGTCCAGACCTGCCCCTTTTCCTCTTCTCCCCGAGTCGGGACGCGGGCGCTGCCGGGCTGCTCCCAGCCGGGTCCCTTCTCAACACTGGGGCAATGCTTTGTGCAGCCTGCGGGTCTCGCAGGGGTTGTGTGAGGCATGTAAAGCCTTTCTGGTGGTTTCTTGAGTGGGGAGAAGGGTGGGTTGCCTTTTTTTTTTTTTTTTTTTTAAATGAGAAAGCCCTGATGGGCTAAAAAACTGAAGGCACTGAAAGATTTAGTGGGAGGGAAACACCATCGTAGATCGCACCCATCCCAGACCCACTATTAAATCCTGGCTCAGCATCCGAGCAGTCCCTGGCACGGTGGAGCCCAGACTCCTTCCTTTGCCTTTCCTTAGTGTTAAAGATTTTTTTATTCTGTGCCCAATGAGGACTCTCAAAGTGGAAGCGCAATCCTTTGCACGAGGCTACACTGAACCAAGTGATTTTTGCGGCACGCTTATTTCCCTCCAGTGATTTTGCTTCCCAGAGAACCACTTTGGATAGTGCTAATTGCAGAGCAGCCCAGGATGATGAGAATATTAATTATTATCATTTTTAATAATGAAGGGCAAGCCCGTGCAGGTGTAGCTGGATGTGCAGACACACTGTGCAACTGGGCACGGCATTTTTTGCCCCGCTGTGAAGCAGCACACGGGGAAAAGAAGTTTAGTGAAACTGTATTCAAAGGTGATAGCAAATGGAAAGAGAAATCAAATCTTTGTTTCTACTAAAAGAAATACATCTCTTACTGCTTTTCCCTTATAAGAGGAGTTTTGGCCTGGGTTAAAATGTGCCAGTGCAGCTCTGTGGTATAAAGTGCTGGGAAGGATGGGTGCATAAATCACAGTATTGGAAAAAATATTCCCTGGTGTGTGTCTAAAATGCCAAATTTGGGCTTTTCGGGGTAGGTTTGGCAAATGATTTCATTACCCTGAAGGGCAGGATCAGACCCTGAGGAGGCCGTGAACTTGCTCCAGGCATTCCCTGGGATGGTGTTACAGTGAATTCCCTACTTAATGAGGCATGAAAAGGTCCCGAGGCAAAGCCTCTTTGCAGGAGTCTTCCCTGTCAGAGTCAAAAATCAGCTTAAAATCTGTCTCAAAATGAGCAGCTTGCTCCTTCCCCCTTCCCCAGACAGGGGTGAGCAGGGACCGAGGGCAGCTCAGGAGCCCAGGCACATCCAGCCCGCAGCCGCTCGCTGCCTCCTGGGTGTTTCCAGGCTGGGGATGAGGGGCCAGATCCTGGTTTGCCACCCCCACTCCCTGCAATTTTGCTTTTCACAAAAAAAAGCAGCGGGAAGTTTTCTTTTGCTGTGGCATTCAGAAGGTTGAGGTGGTTGGGAGTAAATCGGGGCGAGGGGCTGTGGACACTTCTGATGGGTGCTTTGCGTTCTGTTTTGATTAAGTCCAAGTCAGGGTTCCCCAGACAAGCACCCAGCAGCAGCACCTGGGAAGATCAAAGCCTGGAGCAGAGGATGGGTTGGAAAATGTCTTCTCCACTGATGGTGGGGGAGAGATTTTGAACCAGATCTTAAGCTTTCCCATAGGGATGCTAAAAGATTTGCCCTGTAGCATCCCCAGGACGCCATTTCCAGTGACTCATCAGCATTTGTTATAACCCTCTGCCCTATAAGCAGATCCTGACCTTCCCCACACACCTAAGGATGAGGTGGCTGCTCCTCATGGGGCAGCAGGCAAAGAGGGGAGCCCAGCATCTCTGCTCTCCCTGCCCTCGGACGGATGGGGCCATAGGACAGAGGAATGGGGCTGTAGGATGGAGGGATGAGGCTGCAAGACAGAGAGATGGGTCTGTAGGACGATGGATGGGGCCATAGGATAGAAAGATGAGACCTTAGGACTAAGATATGGGGCCATAGGATGGAGGGGTGGGACCGTAGGACAATGGATGGGGCCATAGGATGGACTGTAGGACAAAGGGATGGGACTTCAGGGTGGAAGGATGCAGCTGTAGGAAGGAGGGATGGGACCATAGGATGGAGGGATGGGGCTGTAGGACATGTCTGTACTTTGCACGGGACCCTACCTCCCCTCTTTTGCAAGTGGTTGCATTTCTCACCTCGGCTCCGCCGACGGGAAGGGTCAGCCTGAGGCTTTGTTCCCCCCCGCAGTTTTCAAGCCACCTTCTGCTCTCCTGCTTAATTTAATTGTCACCAGTCAGTCTGGGATTTGGGATGAAACCCACAGAATAAGGGTTTCCAATCTTTGATCAAGATCAAGCTCAAACACACAACTGATTTTTACCCCCTCAAATCCTCAGATAGCGTATTTGAAGTTGTAAATGAAGCAACAGTAATAATTAAAATGTTACCATCACGGGCTTTATATCACCCTCATTAATAATACAATTCCTTAAATGAAAATTGGACTTACTACCAAAACCAAACACATACGTTGCCTAGAACAGGCACAGTGTAGTATATAATACATTATATATTTGTGTAAAGCAGTAAAACTCAGGGCAGGGGGTAGTGGCACCGAATCTAAGACTTTATTAAGCCAGGATTAATTATTTTTCTCCTCCACACACGCACTCACGTACGTGTCTTTATCCCTGTAACAATAACAGCAATATTCTTTTTGGGTTTTTTAAGAGACAAACTATAATTTGGTCTCTATTTATTTCCATGGATTTGGGGGGAAAAGAGGTGAAATCCTTGGAAGCAGATGAGTGTGTGTCAGGCGGTGTTTTCCCAAAGGAATTCGAGCCCGATCTTGCTGCCTCTGTGCTCTTTTGGTGATGGAGAAATCTTGGCTTGGTCAGCAGAGAGGGGCTCCCCAAAATTGTTTATCCTGAACACAGCTGAGTATTTAGAATGGCACCTCACTCAGAAAAATTAAGGATGCCTTGGAAAAAAAACCCAAAACAACAACAATCAAAAAAACCCCAAACCAACAAAGCACCAACCAGCAAATAAAATCCCAGTTTGGGTGAAAAAGCAGCGAGGTGAACAAGTTTTTGTGCCTGGAGCTCAGCAGCCTGTTGCTGCTGGGGGAGGAACGTGTGCCGGGGCTGTTAAAATGCAGGTGGGAAAACGCAATTTTAAGGAAAATCTAAATAAAATCGAATTGGATGGTGCGGTCCTGAAAGCAGCACAGACTTTGTTTCTCATCGGCACAAGGCTCTGGGCTCATTTTTCTGCTCCTTGAGCCCCTCAGAGCTTTCCACACACGGGAAAAAGGTGTGCAAATAGAATATACCACCTCTCAGAGGTTTTGCTTCCAAATTCCCAAGCCAGCTCAGTGTGTCCTTCCCTCCCTACAATTCCCTTGTTGAAAAGCAGGCGCAGAAATGGGATATTTGGGGCTCTCTGCCCTGCTCGGCGATGCTCCCGGGGGCACAAGGCAGAAGAAGGTGCAGTTGAACCTCTCGGGTCCTTCAAGGTTTTTGCAACCCTATTATAAAACGACTTAATGAAGCGTCTGCCTCCATTTGGGGCTCACCACCGCCTGCGAAATCAGGCAGGGATCTGTGTCAAGAGCTCAGACCGTGGGCTTAAAGAGGTCGGTTTTGTTCACACTGGGAGGGCAGAGGCAGAAATGCAGATATTTTTTTTCCAGGACGGTCACGCTGGCCCTGCTATCCGGGGACGTGTGATCCCCAAATAACACGATTACGCAGCCAGAAGCAGTTGTAGTGGCATGGTTGGGGTTGTTACAGGCACGGCTTGCTTTGGCCGGGGGGCTATGTGTGTGTAATTATGCCTGTAGGATCGCAAAAAGGGAGGTTGGAAACGCCAAATATTCATCTTGTTGATGGATCCCGAATTCATGCTGCTGTCTGGCAGGGAGGTGTAAATAAGGCTTTGGTGTGTGAGTGTGAAATACTGCTTAAATAACCAGGGGAAAATGTGAGAATGTGCTCTTACCTCCAAAATTAACCCCAATTATAAAAGCAACTTTCACCATAATGTTGGATTGTTGGGTTTTTATATATTTTGAAGTGGGAGGGGGGAAGAAAAAAACCCTGTGGGTCCCCTTCACGGGGCAGAAACCTTACAGCTGTCTATGGTAATATCCAGCATGACGGCAAAATATTAAAATACCTCTGGCTTTTACAAAGCCTTCCTCACATCATCGGTCACGGTGACCGGTCCGAGCTGTAAATACATCTGCAATGACAAATTAAACCCAATTATCTGCCATGCCTGAGCAGCGAGGTCTTTAGACACGGGCACTTACACGTGCGTGGCAGCGCTCGAAAATAATTCGACCACCCTTCGCTTCACCGTGGCTGGTACAAGGGGGTACCAAAGGCTCTCTTGAAAGCCTCCGTGCTTCTGCCGCGCTGAGTGATACCGTTGTAAGGTCTCGTAAAGTAAAAATGGAGGTTTGTTGGGTTTTTTTTCCCCTTAGATTTTCAGAAGGTCCCTTGCTGCAGGGTGTGCTTCAGGTTGCTGCGCTCCCCGCGCTTTGCACCCCTTTAGGCACTCGGCGTTGATTTCTTTTTCAGAACGATAAGCTGGAGATGGATTTTCTCATCCCCTCCTGAAAAAATTACAGGCAGGCTGGTCTGCTAGGAAAGAAGATCTGGGCAGAGGTTTTCAAAGCTGGATGTAGATCTGACCCCGCCATCAGCGCTGAAATGTTTCAGCTTTCAGGTTTTGGCAAGGTCTGGGTTTTAAAGCCAAGTCTGGGGCAGTGTCAACTGGCAGTGAAAAGAATTATTTCTCTTCCAAGAAGTGCCCGCTGATTATTTTTTTGTTCTTGTTGTTGTTTGCTGGCACAGAGAGGCCTTTTTTTTTGCTTAATTAGGTGGACACCTAAATGTAGGATTCACCTTTTGCTTGCGAGGGGAAAAGTCGGGTCATTCCCACGTCTTTCTGCTGTTTCCTCTGTCTTCCTGAGGACAATCCTGCTGTTTCACCCAGGCAAGCCTTACAGGATCAGGCCCCCCTGGTAAACATACTCAGTATGGTCTGTGGAAACACAAAATCAAACCACCCCCCAGATCCCCCCACCTTGGTCAGCGCTGAAATCAACTCTTTTTTTAAAGGAAAGGGAGGTTTGCCGGGAGCTGGTGCAGGATCAGGCCCATGCAAGAAGCTTCCAAAGGGAAGAAACGCAGCTATATGGGGAAACTGCAAACTATATGGGGATCTATAGGTTTTCTCAGGGAGGTGAAGCCCCAGAAAACAGTGGGATCTTTCTTTTTCCTCTCTGGAAAGCAGCCACTGAGTTTATAGGTTGCAGCACGAAGGGATTTGTGGGGTTTCTTTTAAATTATTTTTAATGACCCATAAAGCTGATGAGCCCCTTATCAGAGCCAGCTGGGCTCAAACAGCTCACGCCAGCCTTGGGAAGGGACTCGGAAACTCTTTTTATTTGTGAAAGAAGGAAAAAAAAAAATAATAATTCATGGAAAGTCAAGGAAAAACAAGTTTTCCACCAGAGGTGGGGTGAGGGCAGCCGGATGAGGGGGCTGATCTTCTGTCTCTACCAGGGACTGGTACTGGACGCTTCTGAATCTGGGATAACAAAATTGCTGCCTGGAAATGTTTCTTCCTAATCCCTGGGAATTAGGTCGGTGTCTGCCGGGGGAGCATTTCAGGAGAGGTCCTGCAGTGGGATATCACTGCCTGCTCTTGCTCTTCTTCTCCAAGCTCAGCTGTTTTCCTCTGGTCGACGCTTCCAGCCACGGCGCAGTGTATTTACCGGGTGCCAGGTAGGGCTGGGTGGGTGCTTGTTGCTGACAGGGTCTCCTAAAAGATTAAAACCTGAGCAAAAGCAGAAGTTGAGGACACAATAAAAACACCCCTGTGTGTTTGGGTTGGAAAAGACCTTTAAGATCATCAAGGCCAACCATTAAACCGGAACTGCCAAGTCCACCAGTAAACCGTGTTGCATCTCCTGCTCCCGAGATGGAGCAGGGGGGCAGAAAGACACCACAATGCTCCCTCAGAGCAAGATTTTGCCAATTCTTGCTTTTCTTTTTCACAGCTCCCACTTCAACAATGCTTTCTGGTTGTGACTATAATATCTAATCAACGAGGTTGTCCCCTGGCCTCAAGGGCTGGGCAAGTGGGTCTCCTTTGGCTCCTCAAACATCTCTGAAGAGTTTGGGAGACATCTCCCTCTTGTGTGCTTCTCAGCTGCTGGCCTCTGGCTGTTGCCAGCCGTTGTGCCTCCATGCTTCTCGGTTTTTCTTCAAGCTCCAGCTTCCGGAGTCATGTTATCATACGTCAGGCTCTGTTTTTGCAGGAAGGGAAGGAGCAGTTTTTCTGGACAGGAGAAAAGCTGTGAAACCTTGATTCCTATTGCTGAAACTCTAGAAGAGTGAAAAATATAAACCAATATTTATTATTTAAACTTCCATGACTTTCCAAGCCAGCCTTTTGGGTTTGCAAGCCAGGGAGCCATCATTATTTAATACTCAAGGCTTGCAGTGCTGGAGCCATAAAAAATCAGTGAGGCAGTGAGCCCCAGACATCAGGACTCCTCCGAATGACATGTTTGGCCCCAGATGTCTGAGATTATTTTGGGAAGGGAGTGCTGGCCCCAGGGGCTGGCTGCTCGGGGGCCTGGCTGCTGGGAAGGACACTGAGTTGGGACATGCCTTGGTGATGCAGAGCATGAGAGGGGCAGCTGGCTTAGAAGGATGTCTCCTCCTTGCATTCCTCTGGGCTGAGAGGATGCCCTGGATCGTGGGCATGACCGACGCTTTTCTCCGGGGGCTTCCCACGTTGGTCCTTCTTTGCTTTAATGGGGCAGAGCATCGATGCTGCGATTTACCCTTACCCTCTGGATGTGAAGATCTGGCCTCGTGGGTTTTCCCAGTTCCCAGAAGAAGCATGACCATAAGCAGGAGGGTGAAATCCCCCTTGTACCTCCTTTCCTGGAGACTGGGGAAGAGTCTCACTCCAGTAGAGCAACCTGCCTGCCCCACTGCCTGCCCTCCCCAACCATTCCTATTCCTAAACCAACATCCCAGTCAGGCTCTGTCACCTCCCTTTTCATGCAAAATCAATAACAACGGGTGAGCAGGTTAATTATAATCACAGAATAAACGCCGCAGTCTCAAAGTTCACTCAAACTTCAGCAGCGTTTCAAAACGAGTGGACGATGCCAAGAAACTTTCATTGATTCCTCCGGGGCAGGTGTGGGAGTTTGAACCTGTCCCCAAGCTGATCTTGATTCAGGACCTACTCAATTTTCTTCCTTATCTCGACTTTCGCCTATCTTATAATGCCTGTTATTTTAGATAAAAAGTCCAATCAATTGAGTTAGAAAAACTGCAAGTTATATGCTGCCCTGATAAGTTCGGTACCTGTCGTTTTATTGGCCTGAGCTGCAGTTTCTGTGCGACCTGACCTTTGCAGATGCTTTATCAGCTGCCGGGAGAATCGCTCCATCCTCCCGCCCTGCTCGGGGGCTGAGTTGACTTAACGTTCAGAATAACTAATAAAAGAGGAAAAGAGAAGGGCCAGAGGTTAGACAAACTACTGCCCCCTACAACGTGATGAACCGTAGTAAACACCTTCGTGTTTGTCCCTGGCTGGCGTCCTGCTGGGAGGATGGGATCTGGTCTGAATTATTTTGGTGTAAGTCCTCTTGAGTGGGATTTATCAATGTAACACCTCCGAACTGGAGTCAGAGCCTGTGTCTAACTTCATGAGCTAAAGAAAACCAGGGCAGGGGTCTGGATCTGCACATGACCATCATGGATGAGGCCAATCTCTTCTCAGTGGTGCTCAGTGACAGGACAAGGGGCAACAGGAGCAAACTGGAACCCAGGAGGTTCCATCTGAACTGGAGGAAAAAACTTCTTTGGTGTGAGGGTGTCAGAGCCTGGCCCAGGCTGCCCAGAGAGGTTGTGGAGTCTCCTTGTCTGGAGAGAATCCAAACCTGCCTGGACACTGATGTTGGGCCCCCTGCTCTGGGTGACCCTGCTGGAACAAGGGGGTGGCACCAGATGATCTCCAGAGGTCCCTTCCAACCCCCACCATGCTGGAATTCTGGGATGCTGTCAGTACTGTCTAGTGCTGCTGTGCTCAGAGGGGGCTCAGACACATAGAGCAGTATGTACCCTACACATTTCCTGTATTCCTACACATGGTATAATATGTTTTATACATATAAAAGTGAGGGGTTTAATATATATGTGTGTGTTCTATTTGTGCACAGATATATATAAACATATATATCACAGAATCACAGCATGGTAGGGTTGGAAGGGACCTTTGGAGATCATCTTGTCCACCCCCCCCACCTTCCCCCCAGTTCTATATAGGTATGTTCTATATAGCCATAGAATAATCTAATAGTAAAGCCAGATTAGAGATGACTCCTGGCTTGCTACAGTGGCATTCTTAAAGACTTGGTACATGTATATACACAAAAACATGTATGTTCATATTTACGTACATATATACATGTTTAATACACACTTATGATAATAATACAATTAATCACATTCCTACAAGCAGGATTTTGCCCATTTCACTTGGATAAATGTCTTTCCTTCTGATTGGCATCACAAAAAAAACCAAACCATCAAAATAAACAAACCAACAAAATTCTGAGTTTCTGGAGTTGTAGGACTGTAGAGATACAGGTTGGAAGACCTCTAGTCCAGCCTCCTGCTCGAAGCAGGACAACCACTAGCAGTAGCTGAGGTCAGCTGTGGCTTTACCTGGATGAGGCTTGGAAAATCCCAGTGATGGAAATTCCCCTATCTCCAAATGAAAATGTTTTTCCTGACGTACAGCCTGTGGTTTGTCCCCTTGTACCTTCTCCCATTATTGAGAAGAGTTTGGCTCTGTTGTCTCCTTGTGAGAAGAGACTGGCTCTTTGGTCTGCCCGTGAGAAGAGTTTGGCTCTGCTGTCCACATACATCTGGCTAGCTGATGACCTTGCAATGGTCCCAAACAGCACCAATTTCCCAGCCTAGAGCTAGCCCTGGATTTGGTCCACCTCGGTGCTGGTAGTCACCTCTACAGACAGACGGATGCTGCACTAGCACTTATGAACACAAATCTTTCGGTTCCCGTGTTTTAAGAAGTTTCAGCTCATCAGCTGCTCTGTAGGAGCCTGAGTAGGTCAAGAGCACATGAAGGTTGTGTCATGTTTGATGATGAACGAGTGCCAGATGGTAGCCATGGGAACCCAACAGACTTCAGTCAATGCTCTTCAGTCATTAGCATGGCCCCTGGCATGGTCCAAGCACAGACCACCTCAGCCTGAGCCTGGTGCAGGTCCTGTGAAGCAGCTTGGATGTGACGACTCTAGACTGGGGGCCTGAGAGCATCTGAACATGACCAGACTGTTAGCTGGGCTTAGGGTCAGGGTTCACCAGTTACCCAGTAACCAGCCCTGGTTCAGCAGCTACCCAGTAGCCATAAGGCCAGTTCCCATGGCTCAGCCATGGAGCAGCAGCTTGGCATGCTTCCACAGCACACCTGCTTGTGGCCCGCTGTCAGTCCACCAGACATGGCTGCACATTTCAGAGATGATCCGTTGACTGTGTCCAACTCAGAAGCAGCTGCCCAGGCGAGACCATGGCATTGCAAATCCCCACTTTTCCTGATCCTCTACATTTCTTTCTTTTTTTTCCCCACTGTGGGGTATATGATCTGGGGGTTGCACTAGATGACCTTCAGAGGTCCTTTCCAACCCAACCCATTCTGTGATTCCGTGACCCTTCCCTTGCAGTCATCAAAGCACCTCTGCTAAGGCCCATCCAATTGGAGACGGGACATATTTCAAGGAGGATAACACTGTAGCTGTTTTTCCTTTGTCAAAAGAGAGAAAGACCATTTCCAGGTGCCTTCTGCCAAGCAGGTCCCAGGCTGTGGATGGCCCCATCCTGGCCAGTCCCTGGGCTCTCCATGCTAATCTAAGATTTGTTAAAAAATATTTGGACAGTTGATAAGCAGAGGAATCTCCTGTTTATTGGAAGAACCCCAGATATTTACAAGTGTAAGAGTTGTAAGGAGGAAGAAGAAAGGGGAGGTCTCCTTGGTGGGTGGGATCAGGCGTGCATCCCAGCAAAAGAAAGGAGACCTTGGAGTTCACTCATACACAACTTGACAGTCATCAGAAGTTATCCTGCTGTAGGATACCAGGCTGTTATCAAAGGGGTGAACGGCAAGTACTCCAACCAAAAGCACCATTCATTCCTGGGGCTGTTTGCATGTTCATCTCCTGTGGAGCACACTGTACCATTTGGATGTGGGACAGGGCACTTCAGTGTGTGGGTCAACAGTCTCTCCACTCAGCTCTGGTACAACCATTGGACTTGATGTTTTGGGGTCTGGTGTGTTGGAGACCTGTCCGTGCTCTTCTAAGCAAGTCTATCTTCCCAAGCGAGTCCCTTCCCAAGTCTATCTTCTGTCCCTTCCCAAAACAGGCAGTTTCTTTGAATTTTCTTTAGAGGAACCCAGCCTGTTTCCACCCATCCTTCTTCCATCCACTACTTGTCTCCACATCTATATCTGTGGCCTTTGAAAGTTGTCTCGTTGCCCCACTCCAGTGCAGCAGGGAAAAGCCTTTGCTCCTCCTCATGGAGGAAGAAGAGTGTCAGGAGGAGATGAAAAGCCTCACTTAAAGGAAGCCTATTGCAGAGCCAAAACTGAACTCAAATCCAGGCCCAGGATTTGACCAACCTTCCCGTTGTGTCCATCTTGCACATTATCTCAGCTGGTCCCTTGGCTGCTTCTACCCCCACTGTCCTTCAAACCAGGGAAAACATATCCACGAAGGAAAGGAGTATTCTTGGCTGTTGGCAGTGGTGTGTGCCACAGACCTTGGCTTGCCGCAGGCAGAGGAGGGAGCTTTGCAAGGGAGGGACATAATGTTCCCTTTGCCTTGATGTGAAACATTTGGCCTGGGAAGGGTAGCTCAGGAACAGTCTCACCACAATGTTCCACGAAGCAAGAAAAAAACAAAACACATTTCTCTGCCTTTCTGAAAGCAGCGTGTGGCTCAGCCAGGCTGCAGGGTGAGTGTTTCCTAAGCAGAAAGGAGGGTATTTAGGTTTTCAGGGGGAAAACTCTTTGGTCTAAGCAGCCAACAGAGTAACCAATGAGTTTCCTCCACCGTGGACATGTCAGATAAACCCAAAAACATTCTGGGACAGTGTCAAGCCATTTCTATGAAGCTGCACAACGATGAGTTTTTCTTGAAACTCTTGTTTCTGGCTAAGGAGAGCGAAATGATCTGCTTCTCCATGTCCTGCAGGTCAGCAATCACCCAGGTGATGTCTTCTGTTAATCCAGATCAGAGGAGAGTAGGGAGCCATGGTCCCACCAACCCAGTGAGGGGCACTGTTCAGTCACTGTCCTGCTCTCCCCATGTCTAGATCCCATTAGTCTCTAAAATAGTGAGGCCCTGGATGAATTTCCTACAAATTCTGTCAGGCAGAGAAGAGGGAGGGGGAAAAAATCCAATGGGCAGAACCTGTTTTTACAGAAACATCCTTGGCTCCATTAGCTGGAGGGTGAGATAATGCACACGTGCTTTCCCTGGCCTGTCTGCGTATCAAGCTGATGATGTCCCTGTCAAAAAAGGAAAGATTCACTGACAGCTTTCTGTTGGCTGCAGACCTCACCCTTGCATAAATTGACGCTCTTTTTATTTGCAGTCAGTCCATGCCCCTTCTACTTTTCATAGAATCATAGAATGGTGGGGGTTGGAAGGGACCTCTGGAGGTCATCAAGTCCAACCCCCCTGCCGGAGCAGGGTCACCCAGGGCAGGCCACACAGGAACAGATCCAGGCAAAGGCTTGAAAGTCTCCAGAGCAGGAGACTCCACAACCTCTCTGGGCAGCCTGGGCCAGGCTCTGTCACTCTCACAGGG
>JAAGNO010025658.1:4169-16797 GCA_033439905.1 Ceryle rudis | reverse complement strand
CCTCTCTTCTCCTCTCCTCTCCTCTCCTCTCCTCTCCTCTCCTCTCCTCTCCTCTCCTCTCCTCTCCTCTCCTCTCCATCTTCCCTTCCCCCTTCCCCCTTCCCCCTTCCCTTCTTTTCCCTTTCCTTTATGCCAGGCTATTTTGGTTTTCACCCTACAGAACTGGCACGCAATAATAAAATTTGTATTCCCACTGGGAAAAAAAAAAAAAATAAATAAAAGGGAGGCCAAATATCCTTTCTGCATCGTTCTGCTGGGCGAAGCTCTTGCCACATAATAGCCACCCTGCCCGGCTCAGCTGCCTCCCCAGAGCCATCGGCCCGGCTGGCTGGAGAGCAGGGGGATCTGCCCGCGGGGCAGGCAGTGCTCAGCAGGACCACCCTGGGGTTTAAAAGCAGCGAACCTTCCCACTTGACTCAGCCTCAGCAAGCCCCGAACATCCCCGGGCAGGAGCATCCAGATCGCACAGCCCCGGCCTGGGGCTGGGGTGGGGTGTGTGAGACCTTGACCAACCCATCCCCATCTTCCTGAATTAAAACTCGGTGTCTTCTGTGATCTCTCAGCCCCAGGAGCCCTTTCCTGCCTCCCCGGTCGTGCACTAGCAGAGGCTGCAGCATCCTCGGCATCCTCCCTCCCAGGCTGGATGGGTTACTCAGCCGTTGCCTTAGCAACAGCGTCTGCACCAAAATTCCTTCCATTTCCCCCAATTCCGTGTGGGTTTTACGCTCAGCGGGCCGGTTGGTCCCTGCGATGGAGGAGATGATGCTGGAGGAGATGATGACAGAACAGATGATGCTGGAGAGCAGCTCAAGCAGGGGCTCCCTTCCCCGGCCAAGGCAGTGGATGCCCCTTTGGGCATCTGGGTGTTCCGGGCAATGACACCCCCCCCCCCCCCAATCCTCAGCTCCCACATCTAGAGCGTTGTCTTCATTTTCCTAGATGGTCTGAAAAGCTAATGTCCATATTTAACAATATCTCGTTTCCTATTTATCGTTACAAAATCATGGGATTGTGTTTCCAAAAGGTTGTTGGCTGAGCTTGGAGAAGGTCTGTCCAAAGTCAAAGGGGGATTTTGGAAGGAGAAACCTTCTGGAAGCAAGTAGAGGAGACCCACGTTTGTCATCACATCCTGGAGGAAACTGCTGGGCTCCTCCCTTATGGACAGCTACAAGCCAGGCTTAGACATTATCCAAGAGCGCAGCAAGTGAAAGATGCTCTTCCAACACTGCTGTGCCATTGCTTCTGAGACAGTTAATTTAATTATTGTGCATACTTTTACGCTGGTTTTGATGTCATTGATGAAATCTGATTGTCATTTATTTTTGGCTGTACTGCGAGTGCTCACTTTCCCCCTGACAGCTGGCTCATGACCACTTCACACATCTAACCCATTAGGATCCCACCGTTTGCAACGAGCAAAGGCTTCAGCCTCTAATGGAGGTAGGCAGGGGCAGTTTTCTTTACCCAGCATGTGCACAGACTTGCTTGCCTGCAAGAGAAGCATAGCTCCATCCTTGCATGAGTATTAAACAAGGCTCATGGGTTTTTTTCTTGCCCACAAGGCTCTCAGCAACCAGGGCATCCTAGCAAGTGGAGTTGGAAGAGACGCTGAGAGCTCACTGACTCATTCCCTTTCCCCAAAGGGATCAATTCTACCTAACCCAGCCCTGACTGCTCTTTCTCTAGCATGTGCTTAACAAAGTCCATCATCATGGATGCCATGGCTCCCCTGTACAGTCTAAGTGCTTCACCAGATGCTTGCCACGATGTTTTCATCAGCGTTTCTGAGGAAGGACAGCTTTGCCTGGGAGACCTCTCAACTTTTTCTGGGAGCTCTCATCCCACAAGATTCTTCACTCTTGTTTCTGTCTGCTCCCAAACTCCGTTATTCTTTTTGTGCTCCCAACTCTTCTCTTTTCCTCCCTGCACCCAGAATTTGAGTACGGAACTTTCAAGTGAAAACCTAGAAGAGGGATTGTGCATCCCTCACAAATGTGCCATCCTCTGTCTCCCACTGTTTAACATTCCTACAAAGAGTGTTTCCACCCAAACACTGACATACATGGCTTGGTGAAGAGGAAAAGCCACAGACATATGTTTGAAGCAAAAGAATTGCATTGTATTGTCTTTGTTTGAACTCATTTTCCTCCTGTTAGCAGAAAAGCTTCTTTAAGGAGAAGGATTCAACTGGACTGGTTATGACAAGACTGGGACTGGAGTCACAGCAGAGACCTGGACCCTTCCACGTTCCCCATGTTATGTGTAACTCAGATTTGCAGGGTTTTGGAGAGGTGACAGAGCCTCTGTGCTCCCCAGAGACAAACACCACGGCAGCGATGCCATGGGAACAGCTGGATGGTGTTTGCACCAGTTTCCACTCTGTCTTGCTGAGCTAATGCAAGGTCCAGCCTCATTACAGACAAAGAAAAGACATTCATGAAATATGAATACAAATAAACAAAATTCTGTGATTCCGCTCAGGCTTGGTTGGCTGCAGAGGAGAGGCCAGAAATAGAACCTAAAAATACAAATTTGGGGGTGAAAACATCAAGGTGTTTCCCCCCAGGCATACAGGTCTTTAGCCAGCCTCCTCCTGGAACTAATCCTTTGTAAATGGCAGTTGAGGTCTCTCGGGATCTGTCTGTGAATTCCTGCCCATCACAGAGAAGATGAAGATGCCACTTGACTAATGCACACATCTGAGATCCCTAGAACTACCCTGGACAACCTGAAAGGGAGGGGAGCAGGTGGCCTCCTTGAGAGGAGCTAAAGTCCAGGCCAACCACACACACCCCATTTCTCTTTCCATACAGAGCTCCTAGAGGTTCTCTCCACCTTGCCTCATTACTATGCTCCTCCTACTGCCCTCAAAGCTAAACACCCTGCCCAAATTTTTCTCCTGCCCTTAAAACACACTCTGAGATGCCATAAAGAAGTCTACTTGCAATGCAAGAAGGGAAAACCCTGGCAGGACATAAACCCACCTTCTGCTTCCTCAGGTTATCTAAATGACCATGGTAGAGATTTGTTAATTGGTCCTTAGCCTTCCTCAAAGCCTTAGAAACAATTCTTGAAACACAGGAAGGAGCATTTATAAGGACCCTGATAACAGAATAAGATGTCTATATTAAGAAAGTGAGGTTCTGAAGGCTGTGAGGACAACTTGGCTCTCTATAGTGGTAGAAATGAGCTCTTTTGTCCCTCCTTTGGCACCACAAACAATAGTAGTTCAGATACACCTGGTTCTCTTGTTCTTCTCCATCACCCAAAACTGCTACTGACCACCCTCTTGGTGGAAATGTTTGGTTGTTTTTTTTTTTTCCAAATAAAATTTAGATTCTCCTAAGGGGGAAAATCATTGGTAAATTAATTGCTCAGACATGTGGACTCCCAAGCAATGAGTCACTGCAGGAGACTGAAAGTGTCTCCAAGTCCAGGAGTCACACTGAGCCCCTTCTCATAGGTAGGAGCTGGAGTTGCCAACACAGGGTGACAAACACCAGAAGTGACTAATGAAGGGATACCCACAGGACGAGAGGATAAAAGTGCTACCAGTTTGAGGACACTCAGCTCATTCTAGCAGGAGGGACAGCCTAGAATATTCCGGGTTCCATTGGAGCTCTGCTTTCCTTCCCATGATGGGAGAGGCATTTAGAGCCTGCTTTGCTAATAAAGTTAGATACAATTATTAGGCAAGATAATTATTGCTATAATTTGTTTCATTGAGGTGTGGCTGGAGAACCTAGCGAGGCCCATACCATGCTAGGTCCTAAACAACTGCAGGAACAAGAACCATCCCAGCCCTGAGGAATATGAGGGAAGGGGCCAGTCCTGCAAAACACTTAAGCACATAAATAAATGAGATTATGGGATTTGTTCCCTTAGAGGTTATCACTAATCACACATGCAAATTTTGTTGCCACGGGGTTCTCAGCACCAGGTTTGATGGTGCCAGTCCAGACCTTTGTAACATTTCAGTGGTCACCAGAGTGAAATGAGCAGATGAGACCCAGGATGGGGAGCTGGAGGGGTAGAAAAGTCATGTAACCATTTCTAAATGTCTTTCCTCTTTGTAGAAGTGTAGTATCTTGAACCACTTCAGTTCTTCTTTTGTTAATTGATCAGAAGAGATCCATATTTTGTTTATGGGCTGACTGGAGAGGGTGCGCTCAGGAGGAGCTCTGGAATATTGTAAGGGAGCTTTAAATCTGATCAACAACTCTTTATCTAACCTTGAAGCTGTGACTATGTCAGGGGTGGTGTTTTGTTTGGTTTTTATTCCCCACCCTGATGTATAAAGTTTGAAGTTTCCCAGGTCACCTGGGAAGGTCTCATGGAAACAGACACTTATTTGTAAGGGGAAGAGGGAAACCAACCAACTGAACAAGCTGTAATTATTTAAAGATGTAAAAAACCCTATATATTATGAAGTAGTATGGCTACCGATCCACGTAACTTCTACACCTTTAGAACTAATGGAAATAAACCAGTGATAATAAAACCAGAAGGCTGCTGCTTGACTTTGACTACCCTGGTGGGCTTCTTGGAGAGGGCTGGGGGGTGAACGATCACATATGAAGATCACCTGGAGAAGCAGTGGTGCAACAAGTCCTGTCCCAGGGAGCTCCTAACGATACAATTACAGAGTAATTTAAATCAGAAGGGACTCGATCAGGTTTCTCAGGGCCCTGTTCAGTCAAGTGTTGAATATCCCCGAGGATGGAAAAAAACTTACAACTTCTCTGGGTTTCTGTTCCAGTGTTCGACCACCCTCATGGTGGAAATGTTAATTAGATTTAATGAAGGGCAAAAATCATCAGTAAATCAATTGCTCAGACACGGGGACTCCCAAGCAATGAGTTATTGCAGGAGACTGAAAGCATCTCCAAGCCCAGGAATCACACTGAGCCTCTTCTCGTAGGTAGGAGCTGGGGTGGCCAACGCAGGGTGATAAACACCACAAGTGACAGGCCCAGCGATGGAGCAATTCAAGGCCAGATTGGATGAAGCTCTGAGCAACCTAATCTAGTGAAAGGTGTCCCTGCCCATGGCAGGGGTGTTGGGACTAGATGACCTTTAAGGTCCCTTCCAACCCAAACCATTCTATGATTGTAATAGAAAAGGTGGAAAAGCACACAAAATGTTTTCCACAAAGCAGGTAATCCCCCTAGCACAGCAGAAAGGGAAAAAGCTCCTCAGGGCACTTCAATACCATTGTGACTTCTCTTTTTGGTCTGCTCAGCAACCTGTTCTTGTGTCCTAGGCTGTTTTCAGCCCAATTCCTCCCTGCTGAACCCAAAGACACCACCCTCAAACCAAAATCATGTACCAGTAAGAGCTGCACTTCTGCAGAGGATGGAGATGGCCAATCACAGCCATCCTGTGAGTACCCCCCCTTCTTCCTGGGGCACCCACCTTCCTCTCTAGTCCCATCCTTCCCTGAATGCAGGTGGAATGGGTGGGCTGAGAGTGGCCTGCACTTGAAACCCCACCCATTCCTCCCCTATTAGCCAACTGGGGAGCTCTCCTGCTATTTGAGGGGAGGGTCTTCCTCCCCTGTAAATGTGGGTGGGTGTAAGGAAGTTGGGTGGAGAGGGGGTGAGTTGGTTGGTTTGGATGCAGTGGGAGGTGGCTGGGGAGGGCTGGCTCTGGAATATGGAGGAGCAGAAGAGGGGTGATGCAGCAGGAGATTTCTTTGTTGCTGGTAGCTGTGTGGTCTTCTCCCCAGGTGCATGCATAGGGTGGGCCTAGGAAGGGCAGTGGTTTGAGGGCTATGTGCAGAAGTGTGGAGCTTGGAAGCAGTGCAGTGGGTGCCTCCACTGCTCTGGGGAGGTGTGGTGAGAATGGGGTGGAAGCTCTGGGTCCAGTTGTTTTAGAGACCTGTGAATTGATGCTTGGATGAGTATGAGAAGGTGGGGAGCTCTGCAATCCCTTCCCTAAATGCATGTGGAGGGTCAGGACTGTGACCTGAAATCCCTGCAGGAGCCTTATGTCAGTGGTGTGAAGCTATGGTGGGGCTTCTTCTGCAGCAGGGGTTGGGGCTGCAATCCCTGGGTGTAGGTGAGGCTGGGTTGAGGTGGGTGAGTGCAGGAGCCTTGTCCTTGTTGTATACTGGTTGGCTTCTCTCTGAGCATGAGGACTGGAAATGAGCCTATACATAGGGAGGACTTTTCCTGGAGGCCTTGCTCTCTGCCCCAGACCTGTACTGGTGGCTTGCTGGGACAGGCTCTGGGGTGCAGTGGTTGTGCTCCTGAGGAGATGAGTGTCATGTCTTGCAGAAGTCTGGGGCTTGGTATCCTCCTCTTCCCCCTTGGAGATGGAGCAATTGGAAGAGTCTGGAGTAGGTTTGGAGAAAGAAGGCAAAGCAGGGAGGTCCATGGAGAGAAGGAGACCAGACGCAGCAGACACTGGTTCTTCTGATGTTCAGGGGGAAAGGGCAGGTTCTCCTCTTGAAGATGAGCATTACTCTGCTGTCTTCAGTGGCTACGGCTGGGGCAGTGTGTGCATTTAGCCCTTACAAATTTCTCAGCACTTGGAGTCTCTCATAACAAGCTGGATGTGAACTGAATCAGCAGTAATCAGGTGTGCAGCTCTGCAGATGATGGGGTCTGAGCTTTGTGAGCCATCTTGGGGCTCATTCTGTGCTGCCTGACGTGAAGCCAGTGACTGGATAGTCAGGAAGACCCAAAGGATGTGGGTAGACCCCTTGGATGACCTATGTCCAGCAGCCAAATGCTGCTCCTAGAAATCCAGGTTGCTGCTGGTGCTTTTAACAGCAGGAGCATCTCTTTAGCTGGCTCTTGACTAAAGTCTGAAGACAAGATGCAGCTGTTTTGGGTGAAAATGCAGCAGGCCTGTGAATAATTATCCCATGACCTAGGAGACACCGGAATAAAGCTCAGTCTTTTACTCCTGCTAAAGCTGGTTTGTATGGCAAATTAATACCTTTAATTTCATGTCTTGGATCTAGGTAATGTTCCCTGACATGTTTTCATAGAGTGTTTTGGGTGGGAATGGACCTTTATAGGCCATCAAGTGCAAGCTCCTGCACTGAGCAGGGACATCTGCAACCAGAGCAGGGTGCTCAGAGCCCCGGCCAACCTCACCTGGAATGGGGCCAGGGATGGGGCATCAAACACCTCTCTGGGCAACCTGAGCCAGGCTCTCACCAACTTCAGTGTAAAACATTCCTTCTTTCTCTCCAGTCTAAATCTCCCCTCCTTTACTTTAAAACCATCACCCCTTGTCCTGTCACAACAAATCCTGTTCAAAAGATTGTCCCCATCTTTTTTTTTTTTTTTTGTAGGCTTCTTTAGGTACCAAAAGGCCACAATAAGGCCCTTTTTTTCTTCTTGAGCTTATTGTTTTCCTCTTATTTCTTTATTGCTTTCCTCTTGAGCCCTTCCAAAAGGGCTTTGGTTTGTGGTGCAGCATGTGAAGGCTCTTACAGCCAGGCTGCCTTCCCTGCTCCTCTTGAGGGTATGTCCACACCTTGCTGCTGATAACAGACCTCAGGAGGTGGCTGCTGGCTTAGATGCCTCTTCTGGGCCAAGTGCCTCAGTGGATGAGGATGTCCCTTTGCTGTGGCAGGAGCATGTGGCACTGAAGGCTTTGGTTTCACAGTCTCGCTGAGCTGATGCAAGCGTGGGCTGATGTAGCTGAGCTAGCCCAGGCAGCAGAGAATCTGAGATGCTAGCATGAGGTGGGAATACCTCTTCTGGTGTGTGTGGGGGGGGGACAGTGCACGAGATTGCTGTTGGTTTTCACATCAAGCTGGCTTAGAGCTGTGCCAGATAGCTCAGAGCCTTGTACCAGCTGCTGTGGAGTTTGAGGCTGAGCCTGTGATCATTGCTGGTCTCTGGGATTAATCTGCAGAGGGAACTGGTGCTGTGGGATGGAAGCAAACTCTGCTCTCCTTGTCCTGGAGTCTGTTTTTCTGTACACCCAGTCCTGGCAGGAGTCCTCAGAAGAGCTAAAAGTGACATGTGGCTGGGATTTCATGACAGAAATAACTCTGTATGTGCTGGTGTGTCTTCTGAAGGGAGTTGCAGGATGCTGTAGGAAGGTGTTGCTTCATCTCCCCCTCATCCAAAGTCTTTTGATCCTAGATGCTGCTAGTAAAGTGGATGAACGCTCCTAAGCTGGCCCCATGCCATTGCAGTTGGTGGATCAAGCAACTGGTACAGGCAGGGAAGGAGATGAGCTAACTCCAGTGCTGGTCAGGGAGCAGCACTTGCCATGGTGGCTGTATCAGGAAAAGGATGGCTCACTGGCCTGCACGGGTTTTAGAGTATTAATATCTATGTACAGTTGTGTCTTTCCTTTGTACTGGGGCTTTAAGGCTGTGACTGAGGGAATGGTTTGAGTTAGGTAAGTTCTTGTTCCTGGTGAGGAGAGAGATGCTAAACAGTCTAACTGAAGGTCTTCTATGAGTCCTGGAGAATCTAGAGATGCCCAGGCTAAACTCATGCTTGTGGAGCAAAAACTGTAATTACAGCAGGTTGCTCAGGGCCTTAATTGATTGAATTATGAATATCCCCAAGGATGTAAATTTCCTCCATCTCTCTGGGCCTGAAAGGAACCTGTTGGGGTTTTTTTTAATGAACTTTGCCACAGAGATTTAAGGAGAAAAATGGGGGTGAGAAGATTGTGGTGAGCTCAGCCTCTGACTGCTTTGTGTATTTCTGAGTTGCAACTTTCCTTCAAGTCTAGGGAACCGAGTGTGAGAAGTGCATGCTGTTCCCTCAACAGCTGCTGGAGATGCCAGAGGGCCCATCGGTGAGGAAGTTCCAGTTGCTGACCTCCCTTTTTGTGGGACAAGTGGTGGCTAAGGTGGGGGGAAGCAGCCGGAAGATCAATGTGAATGACCTGAATGCCCTGAGGCTCCAGGACTCCCAGGTGAGCTGTACTAAAGGTGAACTTTTTGGTCCATGACAAGTCTGAGGGAAACCACCATTGTCCTGAATCTAAGTCACAGAAGGGGCATAACCTGAGAATAAGACTGAGCTTGTGTTTGAAGTGGACCATTGGCTTTGTTTATAGCCACAAAACAGATGCATGTGGCCAAAAAGATATGAATGACCTTTTTGGAGTACTGCAAAGTTGAGGATGAAGGTTCCTGTTGAGGTGATGTGGCTATGTGTGGAGATGCCCAGAATTATTTGCCATTTTGAGTAAGTCATGCTAACATCCTGGTTCTGTGCCTCTCGAGAGGTGAAGAGTTGGTGCTGGTGAGGGCTGTTTGTAGATGAGTTGATTTCTTCAGTATGTGGGTGTCGGAAGCTGCAGCCTTGTTTCCCTCAGCTGTGAGTTTGCAGAGTGGCTTCCCTTACATCAGAGGGCGTTTCACCTAGCTAGGTTGACAAGCTCACCATGAACCAGCAATGGGCCCTTGTGGCCAAGAAGGGCAATGGTCTTCTGGTGCTCATTAAGAAGAGTGTCTCTAGCAGGCCAAAGGAGTTTCTCCTTCTCCTCTACTTTGTCCTAGTGAGACCACAGCTGGAGTGTTGTGTCCAGTTCTGTGCTCTCCAGTTCAAGAGAGACAAGGAACTACTGGAGAGAGTCCAGCAGAGGCTATGAAGATGAGGAGGGGACTGAAACATCTCTGATGAGGAAAGGCTGTGATAGCTGGAGCTGTTTAGCTGGAGAAGACTGAGAGAGGGATTCTTACAAATGCTGATCAGTATCTTAAGGGAGAGGGTAAAGAGGGTGGGGACAGAGTCTTCAACGGGCGCCCAGCAACACGCAAGCTGGAACCCAGGAGGTTCCATATGAACAGGAGGGGAAAAAAAAAAAATCTGTCCTGTGAGGATGCCAGAGCATGGAATGGGCTGTCCAGAGAGGTTGTAGAGTGCCCTTCTCTGGGGAAGATTCAAATCCCACTTGGATATTATCCTGTGGAACCTATTCTAGGTGAACCTGCTTTATGATAGAATGGCTTGGGCTGGAAGGGATCTTAAAGATCATCTAGTTCTAGTTTAGCAGGGGGATTGGATGAGATGATCTTCAGAGGTCCTTTTCAACCCCTACTAGTCTGTAATTCTGTGACATGTCTGCGCTGTGTGCACTTGTGAGATAGTCACATGAGTTCTGTCCTGCTGGGAGCTCCTCTTGCCTGACTTCCTTCAGATGATGACTTGGACTTGAGTGACAAAATGGTAGTGCAGCCTCACCTCTGATCACAAGATAGTCTCAGTCAGGGGAGGAGATGTCAGCTGCTCAGATATGGCTTCAGAGCCACCCTTGAGTTAGGTCACCCTAGCCTGAGACACTGGAGGCCAGCACAAAGTGGGGACATGAATGAGAAGCGGTGATAACAAATTTTGAAACCCAGTGTGTCTGTCCTAGTGTGTCTCCCTGGCCTGACAGAAGCCTTGGTGTGGGGGGGGTGCTTCACACTGGAGTGGCCTCTGAACACCTTGTGCTTCAGGGAGACAAAGGGATGCTGAGAGGATGACTGCAGCTCTGATGGGAATGGCTGAGTGAATCCTGTGTGCAGGGTGGGGTGGTGTCACTTCTGTCTAAAAGAGGCTGTAGGAAATAGCCACTTGTACGGAAACAGCTAGAAGTTATGTCCCTACTCGTGTAGGGAGGTTGGACCAGATGACCTCTAGCAGTCCCTTCCATCTTAAAACATTCTGTGATTCTATGTGGATCCTCAGTACACCCCACCTTCTTTCTCAGGTTCATGGCAAGAACTTGTACCTGGCATTCGTGGCAGCTGAAGGTCCTTTAGGAACAACTGCAGAAGAGACAGTGCTGCAAGGAGAAGTTGCAAGTGGGGAAAGTTCTTCTGCCCAGGGAGGGCAAGAACAGGTTTGTGCTTTACAGGCCCATCCCCAGGATGGGAAGCTGCAGGAACTCCAGCACTCCAGCTCTGAAGTCCCAGATGATGCAGAGGGTCCAGGCAACTGGCTGCGCTTTCACTTTGGCTTGTTTGGCAGCATTCGGGCAAACGAGTTCTCCAGAGCAAACAAAGCCAATAAGAAGGGGGACTGGAAGGACCCTGTACCCAGGTATTTAGTGGAGTCCTCACCAACTCTGTTTTTTTCCCTGCCTCTCATTCTGGAGAGGCACTAAATATGTGTGGGGATGCTCTTGGCCCTGTCTCCTCTCTGGTAATACAGGAGAGGTGGCACAAGTGGGTGTGGGGTGTCCTCAACCAGGGAATCCACAGCACACTTGTGGGATGCATGTTGCCTGCCAGCCTGGGGATGGGAGCACCAGCTCAGTCCATGTCCTTGGTCCCACTGGGAGTGTCCTGAACAAGGAAAGGGGTAAATACTGAAAGGCAGTGTAGACTGGTCAACCCAAGTGGTTAATAAGGTGGATCTGGCCCCTATGTATGTGGTGTACTTGGTAGGGCCAATGCTCCATGCCCCCCAAGCCTGTGATCTTTTGAAGGATTGATTTATTTCCACACTAATCATTTCTGTTATAGTCAGTTTTCTGTGCTGCTTTAAGCACCAGTTTCCCTGATTGGACCCTACTGTTGGAGACCTTGGTTGTCTGGCTGGTCTGCTGGGGAAGAGCTAAAATGCTTTAAAGAGTTAAGAGTGTGGGCAGCAGGTCAAGGGAAGTTCCCCTCCCCTTCTATTTTGCCCTAGGGAGGCCACAGATGGACTATAGGGTCCAGTGCCGGGCTCTAGTTCGAGAGAGACAATGAGCTACTGGAGACAGTCCAGTGGAGGCTGGGAAACTGCTGAGGGGCTGGAGCATCTCTGTGCCCGGGAAAGGCTGAGAGCCCTGGGGCTGTTCAGCTGGAGAAGAGCAGCCTGAGAGGGGAGCTGAGCAATGCTGAGCAAGAGCTAAAGGACCCCCAGGGGGCAAGAGGATGGGGCCGGACTCTGGTCAGTGGTGCCCAGTGACAGGACAAGGGGCAACGGGCACCAACTGGAAGCCAGGAGGTACCACCTGAGCAGGAGGAAAAAAATTGTTTTTTGTGAGTGTGTCAGAGCCTGGCCCAAGCTGCCCAGAGAGGTTGTGGAGTCTCCTTCTCTGGAGAGATTCCAAACCTGCCTGGATGCGATTCTGTGCAAACTGGGGGGGGGTTGGATGGGAAGATCTCCAGATGTCTCTTCCAACCCCTACTGTTCTGTGATGCATCTCCCTGCATGCTGCTGTCTCTTGGCTAGGGACCCCAGGGCAGCAGAAGGAACACTTGTCCACAAGCTGTATGGGTTCACCACCAAGATTTTTGTCTGAAATCATTAAAGAAGCTGCCTTGCATTAAGATGGTGGCCTGTTGTGTTGGAGTGCCTGCTGTGACCCTGTGCACACAAGCAAGTGTAGTGATAAGCTGCAGGGAAGGAATAGCTGCATGAGGGTACAGGCCTGGGGGACTGGTACTTCAAGATGTCTCACCCATGAGAATGAGTAGGCATGTGTGAGGGCTGATGCCTCACTTTGTGTGTCTCCTTAAATAATCCTGTCCATGACAGTCTTTTCTCACCTACCAGTAGCTTTTTCACTCCATTGCTGGGAAGTGTCCATCAGAAAAAGACCTGGGGGTGCTGGTTGACAGCCAGCTGAAGAGGAGCCAGCATGTGCCCAGGTGGCCAAGAAGGCCACCAGCATCCTGGCTTGTGTCAGCACCAGTGTGGCCAGCAGGACTAGGGCAGGGATTGTC
>JAAGNO010025655.1:31782-56403 GCA_033439905.1 Ceryle rudis | reverse complement strand
TATGTGTACTCAGGTGGAGGGCACGTCCCCCTGTTAAAAAGCATGTGTGTAATAGGGGATGATTATTTTTTTTGAAGGAATGCTTAAAAATAAGCACAAAGCTTTTGAAATACTTCCTGATGTATATTATATATCACTTAAAAAAACCTAAGTAACAGCAGCAATTAAGGCACAGGAAAGTGGGGTCATTGTGCAGATTTAAGGTGGTCAAACAAACTACATAAGATCACGTCAGTGTTCTGCTGTCATAACACTGATGTTGTCTGTCCTCTCTGGAAAACTTTAAATCATTAGAGCATCATTTCTTTTGCCTTTCAAGTGTTCAAATATTATCACAGTGGAGGATTTTTTTAACTGAGTATCTTGATTTTTGATCTGTCGAATTCACTGTTCAAAGCTTACCTCTGTTTTTTGCTCTTTAAGTCTTAATGACAGGAGAGTTGGGAATGTGGAGGAGAAAACAAGTAACCAATTGGAGAAAATAAATAATCAATTGGCAAATCTCACAACTAGTATGTAAAAAGGCATCCCTGTTCCTTTCCTTTTCTTCCACAGAGAGTCACCAACCATCATGTCTCGTGTCATAAAGCTTATTGAGCTTGCATAATATTTTTGTGGGGTTACTCGCAAAAATCAGTATGTTGAGCTCCTACTGTGGGAGCAGCCATCCTTTCATCTCTTGTAATAGTGTTCAATTTTTCCTTTTCTTACTTAATTCTCCTTTGCTTCTTATAGTATTAGTGTGTAAATTAGCTGTTTGTAGTTACAGGCTTTGGGAACCTGCAGTGTAACATTGCATGCTGCTAAAATGCATTTCAGACAGATGGTGATCGGTGAACAGGAGAGCTGAGATAAAGTCTCAGAAACATTTAGATTTGCACCTTCTCTTAGCAGCAGTCTCACGATAAAGTTATGCTGACAGGGCAATGGGGAGACAAAGTGCAGTTTAAATTCTCAAAAAAATGGTGGAATGAGGGGTAAATAAACCACTATTTTTTTTTTTCCTCACTTTTCCCTCTTTAGCTATGACAGAGGATCCACATTCAATGTGTTTGTGGGAAAAGGTCAGCTTATTGCTGGGATGGACAAAGGTCTCATTGGCATGTGTGTGAATGAACGGCGGTTCATGAAGATTCCCCACAGGCTCGCCTACGGGAGTGAAGGCATCTGTAAGTACAGCACCAGACCAATGAGTAGCTGGTTGTACAAGTGATACAGCAGAGCAGATAGAAAATAGAATCACAGAAGAGAAGGGTAGAAATTGCAAGTCATGAATTTGAGAGAGTTTCTGCCCTGCTCAGGGGTGTTTTATAAGCATATGGCCTTGCTCACTGCTCCAGGTTCCCTCTGCATGCTGAAGGAAGAGGTGCTGACTCTAGGGGGCCTTCAGCAAATGAACCTTGCTACTAAAGTTAACTATTTATATCTATCTTGATGTTAAATACTTACTGTGGTTTGGCACAAGGTCTTGCCAGTGCCTAAAGCAGTTTTGCTCTGAAGGCTTCAAGGCAACAAATGCTAAATCAAGACCAGTTTGCCCGATGGACAGTATTTGATAGTGTTTCGTGTTGCTAGGTTCTCCCCCTTCTTATGTAGCTGCAACAGTGACAAGGGGACAGGAGGATAGAAGCAGAAAAAGGAGTAGGTTGTACATCATGGATTTTATTTAGGGGATGTGTATGTTGGTTCCCTTTTTGATGATGTCCTGTAGAAAAAGGGAAATAAACCTGATTGTGTTGCTTTGCTTTTGCAGCTGGTGTGATACCCCCTAATGCTGTGCTCCACTTTGACGTGCTTCTGATTGATCTCTGGAACTTGGAGGATGAAGTGCAGGTTCAGACTTACTTCAAACCTGAGAAGTGTCCTCGGACAGTCCAGGTGTCTGACTTTGTACGGTATCATTACAATGGAACATTCTTAGATGGTACCCTGTTTGATTCAAGGTATGCAGCTGGGTTGTCTTTGTGTCTCTGAATAGATATCTGATGTCAATTTAAACCATCGCTTCCTCCCCCTTCAGTGGTGTAACAATTAATGCTAATTGCTCAGAAAGACAAGAAATGAAAGCTAGCATCATGTAAGTGTCAGTAATTTATTCAGGGATGATGGGACAGTGGTACTGACTCAAACCAATAGAACAGTACATTATTTTAAGGTGAGCATTTTCAGCCCAGATTCTTTATATTTTAAAAAAATTAATTCTCTGTATCTATATTACTATTTATTGTAGTCAGCCAGTGGTTTGTGTAACCACTGCAGCATAGCTATTTGTGTTAGACACAAGGTTTATAAACTAAGTAGAGTTTGTGATGAAAGTGAGCTACTAACACTTACATACTGAAATTTTACATTTACAGCATGTGTACTTCATTAAAGTTCTGAGGAAAAAGATGCTTTAATAACAGCTGCCGTTGTGTTTGTGAGCAAGTTCTCAAATCCTCTGTTAGATTCCTGAAGTAGGTAACTGGGGCACCTGGGGAGAAATAACCCCATGCACCAGTACAGGTTAAGGGTTGACCTGCTGGAAAGCAGCTCCATGGAGAAGGACCTGGGAATGCTGGGGGATAACAAGTTCACCATGAGCCAGCAATGTGCTCTTGTAGGCAAAAAGGTCAGTGGTCTCCTGGGGTGCATTAATAAGAGTGTGACCAACAGGTCAAGGGAGGTTCTCATCCCCCTCTATTCTGAGGCCACATCTGGAGTATTGCATCCCGTTCTGGGATCCCCAGTTCAAGAGAGAAAGGGAACTACTGGAGAGTCCAGCAGAGGATTACAAATATGATGGGGGGACTGGAGCATCTTTCTGTTGAGCAAAGGCTAAGAGTCCTGGGGCTATTTAGTCTGGAGAAGACTGAGAAGAAATCTTACCACTGTTTGTAAATATCTAAAGGATACCAAGAGGATAGGGCCAGACTCTTTTCAGACTCTCTTCATTGACAGGACGAGGGTCAACGGGCACAAACTGGAACCCAGGAAGTTCTATCTGAACATGAGGGAAGAATTCTTTCCTGAGAGGGTGCCAGAGCCTGTCCAGGCTGCCCAGAGAGGTTGTGGAGTCTCCTTCTCTGGAGAGATTCCAAACCTGCCTGGACAATGTGATCCTGGACAACCTGCTCTGGTGACCCTGCTGGAGCAGGGGGGTTGGATGATATGATCCCTAGAGGTCACTTCCATCCACTACCAGTCTGTGATTCTGTGTAAGCATTCTGGAAAACACCACCCGGACAGCCCTCAGTAAATTAAGGAGCAGTATTTTTGGAGCAGCAAGTTGGGAGTTATGTTCTGCCTAGCATGTGGCTTTTAACATTTCATATTCTTTCCTATGGCTGTCTGGCATTTGGTTGTGGTTGGGTTTTGGTTTGGTTTTGTTTTGTTTTGGTTTTGTTTTGTTGTTTCATTTTTAGCCATAATCGGATGCGAACTTATGATACCTATGTGGGAATTGGATGGCTGATTCCTGGTATGGACCAGGGTCTCTTGGGAATGTGCGTAGGAGAGAAGCGCATTATCACAATACCACCTTTCCTGGCATATGGAGAAGGAGGAGATGGTAACATTTTTTTTGTTGTTGTTTTTGTTTTGTTTTTGTAGCCAAGTAATCCATATTTTAAACCAAATCTGTACTTTATGTGTTATTACCCATCTGAAACATGTAAAGGAAAATAGGTCCTTAAGATGATTAGCTAAGTTAGAAGATACAGAAGAATAGGACATTATAGAAGAATGGACGATTAATAGAATGCATGCACTGTAAAATCTTAAGACCATGGGAATGCTTTTCATTGTTTCCCATATAGCGCTTACCATGGCTGGTTTAAAACCCAGTCCACCTGAGTGAATAAAGTTTATGAATAGATTAGTTTTCTATTATATAAAAGACATGATAATAAGTGGGTAGTCAACTTAGGGTAAGCATTTTATTAAAGGTTAACTACTTTTAGGTAAGGTATAGATCAAGATAAACTGAGATAAAGGAACAACTCGAGTCTTTCTCAGAATTCTAAAGGTGAATGTCTGAAGATAGGAGACTGATGACCTGTGACATCTGAAGAGGAACTGAAGCAAGATGGTGAAGAATGGCTGAAGATTAATAATGGACTGAGAACTCGGGGTTCAGAAAAAACACAAAGGAGTTTTAAGAAGAATATTCATTACCTAATATTGTGTTAAGAGTATATATATGTGTTGAATTTTATAAGTCCTTTGCCATTCACCAAGGTGATGGACTAACTCTGATTTGTTAAATAAAGCAAACCTAGGGTATCCCACTGCATGGCAAAATCCTTAACAGAACTGGAACCACGGATGGGACTCTAGGACACAAGAGGAAAGAAAGCCAGATTTTCCTCTGGGCAAACCCATTTCCAACACTCAAATTGCTGGCAACAAAATAAAATGGGCAGGCAAGTCCACGATATTTGGACACGTGTAGTTCCAGATAGATTTATACTGGGAAACCTCTTGTGTTTAAACTTGCAGACGAATAAAGAAAGAGAAAGATGGGAACGACACCTGGTGTTGAAAGTGGGACGCTCCTTGCTGAGGTTTTGGAAAATTGGAAAAAGATAATCTTGGCACAGGCATTGCAAAAAAGGAACATTGTGCCAAGAGGAATGGTCGTTCCTAATGACAAAAAGAGGAGGAGGACCAAGGGATGAGTGGCCTCCCGAGGGGATGTTTAAGCCCCACAAGCAAAAATTTTTGAGAACAATTTTAGAAGTCTCTGGGAGCCAGGATATCGATTATTGGTGTATTTGGTATAATTTGGCACAACAAAGGAGGAAAAAGTCCTTTAGTAAAAATTAAATGAAGCACACTTCCCTTGCCTCCCAAAGCTGACAAAACTGGGCTTCTTTCCAAGGGTACTGGCATGTATCCAGTGTTTTTGGGATACATCCCAAACCCAAGAGCAGGCCCTGGTGCACCTGCTGCAGTCCCTCCAGTAACTGCAATAACAAGACATGAACCTTTGAAAAAAAGTGATATAGTAATCTGGCAGTCTAAAATGCCCCGCTTGTGGGATGATTCTGAAAAATGTGCTCAGTTGTTATTGGGAATTGTCACTGATTATACTCCTAACTGGAACTGTATGAAGACTACTCCAGGAATTACTTACTACAGAAGAGAGAGAGAAAATCCATCTGACAGGCTTGTGAGTGTATGACTAATTGGTCAAAAGTTTTAGAATGCCAACAACAGCCCGATGAACACCAAAGCAATTATTTGGGATGATTAAAAGCTACTATTTTAAAACATGGAGATATGACCTGTGACAATTTCCAAGAACCATTAGCCATTAGTGGTTTTGTAGATCAATCTTCTCCAGATATAAGTAAATACTTAAAAAAACCCATATGCTGGGATGGCAAGGTGAAACATTAATTAAGATCCTAAGTATTGCTACCTTTGTTTTCAATGGTAGAAACTAAGAGAAGCAAAACCAGGAAGCTGAAAGGTTAAGACTTGAAAGAAAATGAGATTGAAAAGAAAAAGAAAGGGAAATTAGACTGCTAGCTGCAGCAATTTCTCAGATTTATAACACCATCAGAAGAGGAAGGGGGCTTCCCTTGGGAAGATTTAGAGGAAGGGGAACATCTGGCAGAACCCCTCAATGTCCTCCTCTTTCACAGAGGTGATGGCCCAACTCGTGAGTTGTTAAATAAAGCAAACCTAGAGTAACCCACTGTATGGTAAAATCCTTTAACAAACAGATCATAGTGATGGAAAGAGAGGTTCAAAATGTGTTATGTACAGGATTGGACTGATTAGAAACTAGAAGATTAAAAAAAAATACACAGTAACTTGCTTAACAGACATATTGTTGATATAATTGTAATACTTATATACTGAAATTTTATTTCATTCCATTCAGAGATTATAATGTGTAATTAATATCTAGTGGCTCCAAAACTGGAAGTCAGGTGATTGCATAATTCCTAACAATGACTATCACAGGTAGCAGAAAACTTTTAAAAAAGGTAAAATGTAGTTAGATCCAGTTTTATTTTTTTATTTATTGCTCTAGTAACTACAAGATGGATTAATTGTCCTAACTGTTTGCAGCCTGCAGGTCATACACAAAGGTCCCCATGTTAAGTGAGGGCACAGTTAGGCACTGTTCCTTCAATTCTTTCTCTGCTTTAATGTTTAAGGATGTGTCTTGGGGTTTAGAAGGTTTCTTACCCCTTCCATGATGTTGTTACCATTAACTGTGATAGCCTCCATGGGTAACAAAACTTTGTGGAGTTCTGTTTTGAAGTTTTTCTAAGATTTTGAGTTCAGTCAAAACAATCCAAACTAAAATTTGTGTATTGATGGAACTTTTTAATGCAGATACTCAATTTACCCCCTTCAACTTCCATCATGTGGTTACCTGTTTTGATATTAACAGGATGATAAGAGCAGATCTACTAGATTTGTATTCTAAAGGTTATTTAATGCACTTTCATGCAGTGTATTGGAAATTGTTAGATTAAACCATGCAGCTGAGATGGAGCTGGTGTATATTGACTAAGATGGGTGTTGCTGAAGAGGCTGTTGTTTCTGGTGAGGCAGTGCTATCATGGTAGGAACAGAAAAACAAATAATTGAGTTGGGGAATTAAGTGACAGACCCACACATGAAACAAAAAATAACTGACTGGGAGATTATACTAATTTATTCTGTGAGGTGAGGTGCTTGATATTCGGCAGTAGGTTATTTTTCGTCAACAAATATATTTAAGCTCATTCTAGAATATCTGTTATTTCTTACCAATTTTCTGCTCCATCATTTTTGTAGGTAAGGAGATACCTGGCCAAGCTTCCCTCGTCTTTGATGTGGTTTTGCTAGATCTCCATAACCCCAAAGATGGTATTGCAGTTGAGAACCAGCAAGTGCCTGAATCTTGTGAGCGGAGAAGCCAGACAGGAGACTTTCTCCGATACCATTACAATGGCACACTTTTGGATGGCACATTGTTTGATTCTAGGTAACGGAACTATTCAGCCCTACAGATCACATTTTCAGTTTGACTTGTCTGTCTTGTCCATAAAACACCCAAATACAATTCTTTGCTTTTTCTTTCCTTTTTGAAATTTTTGAGTGGAGCTGGAGTTTTAAAAAATGCATAGAAAACTTTTCATTGTGGGAAGGAAGTCAAAGACCTATTTTGTGTTATGGCAGTATCACAGATGCCATCTGGGGTGGTGGTCCATTTGGTGAACCTATATATGCCTTAGACACCTGTGCTTATATATGCTTTAGACTCTTTGCCACATAGAGTTTATCTGCCAAACAGGTAATACTACTGAAATGAGAGAAAATAATCACAATTCCCATTTTATGTCCTAAGAATTGTGAGTCTGTGTTCTAGTGGCCAGTTTGAGGTTAATGTCAAGACTATCTTTCCAGTTGTGCTTGAGCACTGTTTGCATTTTGAATGTCACTGCCTTTCAAGACTGCATTCAGGAATGGGGTTTCTGTGGTAAAAAAAAGAGGGATTGCTGTCATGTCAAATTCAAAGCTTTCTGGCCACATGAGCCTCATGCACAGAATTATATGATGAACAATACCCTTGTAGCTTCCTGTCACTTTTGCTTGCTCTTTAATAAGGAGTACTTTACTTTCCCACTCCAGCTTTCAGAACAGCTGGCACAAGTAACTAAAAATGTTGAACATAATTCACTGTAAAATATTTTGCCAAATTAATGGAAAAATGTTTAGTATTACCACAGATGCTGCAAGCTGAAGATTAGGATCAATTTGCCAACATAAGCTGCATGGTATGCCATGTGTGCTACCTCCCATGAGGAGGAGTCAGGGAATTACATGTTACTGAACTGAGGTGCAGTAAGGTACCAAATCAACTTTCACCTCCACATTCACCTGCCCAACTTGGTGGGAGGATAGAAAGTGGGAGACCTGCATCAGCAGCCATCACTCTAGACCTTGATTTATGGCATCTGAAAACTTGTAAATTAAGAACTTAAAACTTATCCACAGTTCACCTACCTGGAATCTCTTTTTTGAGATGTAAATGAGTACTGTCTTTAGTAATTAAACAATTTTTGAAAATGGCCATAGTGTTGACATCAGTGAATAGTAATCAATGCTTTGCAGACAGCAGCCTCTACATTCTAGAGTGCTGAGATTTGTTAGAGGGATTGTTTGTTAGCATGTCGTATCCTGGCTTCCTGCAGAATTTACAAGAAGGGCCAAAATCTAACAGTTATATTAAGAAATAGAACAGCTAACAGTGGTTATTGAAAGCCCTGAAGTTGCTGAGGGAAAAATGTCTCATTAGTATAGGGAGAATGCCCAAATCACTGTGTGGGGGTGGGGTTGAGAGCTCTAATAATCTTTTCCTTTTTTTTTTTTTTTTTTTTTTTTTTTTTTTTTTTTTTTGTCTGCAGTATTCAGCTGCAGAACTGTCCCTCAGCAGCTCAGCCAGGGTTGTCTGGACTTAGAGCAGTTGAATAAACCTCTGAATTACATTAGAGTCTGTACTGATACTGCTCTTTCCCAGAGTTACCTCATTAAGATGAATTAAAAACCTTTATGCCCTTCCTTCCTTGGGTTGTACCTTCATGTAGCATGCCTTGGAGAAAGGCAGAAGGCAGACACATCCTTGTAATAATCATTGTTTGATGTTATAGGCTTGTTTTATTCTATCATTAGGTGTTGAAGCAGATCCTTCAACCTATGTATAAGTGATTGACATAGTTTGGAAGGGAAGGGTAGTATTGATACTGTCCTATTGTCATGACTCACTTGAATACTGTGAGTCCCAGGAGAACCTATTTTTCCCACCTCCTGTTGTAGTAGTTGACCTATATAACTGGCTACAGAATGAGATCGTCTGAAGGGTGTTTCATGAAAATGAATGTAAACTATATCTAGTTAATAAGCACTTATTAAAATAGAATTATAGAATTGTTTTGGTTGGAAGACACCAAAAGTCATCAAGTCCAACCACTAACCCAGGAATATCAGGTCACCACTAAACCATGTCCACATGTCTTCCAGGGATGGGGACTTCACAAATCCCTCCAGGGATGGGGACTTCGCCATTGCTCTGGGCAGGCTGTTCCAGGTCTTCACAACCCTTTTGGTGAAGAATATTTTCCTAATGTCCAACCTAAACTTCCCCTGGTGAAACTTGAGGCCATTTCCTCTTGTCCTATCACTTGTTGCTTGGGAGAAGAGACTCACTACACCCTCCTTTGAGGTAGTTGTAGAGAGCAATAAGGTCTCCCCTGAGCCTTCTTTTTTCCAGCCTAAACAACCCCAGTTCCCTCAGCTGCTCCTCACAAGACTTGTGCTCTAGACCCTTCACCAGCTTTGTCGCCCTTCTTTGGGTGTGCTCCAGCACCTCAGTCTCCTTCTTGTAGTGAAGGGCCCAAAACTGAACCCAGTATTTCAGGTGTGGCCTCACCAGTGCCGAGTACAAGGGGACAATCCCTGCCCTAGTCCTGCTGGCCACACAATTTCTGATACAAGCCAGGATGCTGTTGGGCTTCTTGGCCACCTGGTCACACTGCTGGCTCATATTCATCTACCTGTTGACCAACACCCCCAGGTCCTTTTCCGCTGGGCAGTTTCCAGACACTCTTTCCCAAGCCTGTAGCACAGTATGGGGTTGTCGTGACCCAAGTGCAAGACCTGGCACTTGGCCTTGTTGAATCTCTGTGGGCTGTGGTCCATTGATCCAGTTTGTCCAGATTCCTCTGTGGAGCCTCCCTACCTTCAAGCAGATCATCACACCCACCAAGTAGATTCAGGGCAGAGGAAAAATTAAAGAAGGCAGATTTTTTTCAATTACTTATCAAAATGTGCTTTCTGTTTAGTCTAAAATATGTAAATAAGTGAGATTTTCTTGTGAGGTATAGTAGAAACATACTTGCAAATAAGCTGTTCCCTATCCAGGGTCCCAGTATTGGTTAATAAATGACGTGTGCATCACTGATGAAACTTAGTGGCCTGGATTCACTGAACGTGGTGACTGTGTTGTGCCTCTGGTGCTGATTAATGATCGTGTGTTTGACCTTCATGGGTTTAAGAATTGTGTTGCAGACCTATTGCAAGAATTTGTGTCTTCTTGAGTACACCTGACCCTGTTAAAATGCAAATATTTTCCATAGCTATTCACGAAATTGTACATATGACACCTATGTTGGGAAAGGTTATGTGATTGCTGGAATGGACGAAGGTTTGCTAGGTGTATGCACTGGTGAAAGAAGAAGAATAATAATCCCTCCTCATCTTGGGTATGGAGAAGAAGGAAGAGGTGAGCTTGACTTTTCATTCAAGTCTTTCATAATTAGTGATGTTTCCTTGTTTAGTGCATTTGTGTCTAGTTCCAATTTTTTGGCACTTAAAAGCTTATGCATTAGTTCATTATTTTGTGGGCTTGCAACTGACAGGATTACACCCAGAATTTGCAAAATGAATTAAATTAGCTAAATAAGTAGGACAATAAGAATGCAGAACAATCTCACATGTAATTAGTGACCTTGGATTATTTGGATAATTAGTGTTCCAGGCAGACTGCTACTTGGTGACATGATCTCATTTGGATAATCAGTGTTTCAGTTAGACAGGTACGGGGATGCCAGGAGCTCTGTGGTGTAAAATCTTCTTTCTGTGTGTCTTAGCAAGCTCTGTATGATAAAGGAACTTTTTGGGTTAAGTCTTCTGCCCTGTTCCTTCCACAGCCACAGGTTTTGTGGATTCCTGGGTCACCTGTGTAAACGGTGGTTGTGTGTAACAGCAAAGCATCTATGTATGTATGACATCTGTGTGACAGTTAGCATTCCTTTGGGAAAACTTAGTACCTAAAGGGATTGCTGTGAGAGGTGGAATGTGATAATCCTTCTAGCCGATTCACAGTTTTATGGCTGGGGTTTCAAAAGGTACCTTTATTTGGAAAAGTGTCTTGGAAGAAAAGCCTTTCTTCTGGGAATGCAAATTCTGTACTGTTTGGGAATTAGACTCCTCTACCAACAAACGCCATTTCTGGGTGAAATGTATCTGTCAATCCTGGTAATGCTCTTGCACATTATCCTGTGAAGGTGCGGAAGAAGTTCCTTGCTATCAGGACATTTTAAGGAAATGTAACCTTTTAGACATAATGACATTCTTTGAAGCATGAGAAGTCCTATGAGAATTTCGATGGTCAATAATAAGTTGGTACATGAAACACATATCAGTTATTTATGGTGGTTACAGGAAATACATGGTTATTGCTTAATTTCTGCGTAATTTTCACATTCAGAATAATGGATTTTTTTTTTTCCCTCCACTGTTGAACTGAACACAAGTTCAGTGCTTTTTCCAGTGGTTCTCTTTCCAACATTGGCTGCAACTTGCACCTCTTGTATACAGAGGAGATATAATCCTTCAGGTCTGAGTAAGAAAAGCAAAATGACTCACTAGGAGACCCTGTAGGAATACATATTCCTACAGGGTGCAGTATCTGGTCATCAGAAGCCTTTTTGGGTACCTTTTCTTTCTCTACCTGCCTAATTTGCTTCCTGTTTAGGAAAAATTCCAGGATCTGCAGTGCTAGTCTTTGACATCCACGTGGTTGACTTCCACAACCCCTCAGATTCGGTCAGCATTACTGTTGACTATAAACCTTCCAACTGCACCATTCTGAGTAAGAAGGGAGATTACTTGAAGTATCACTACAATGCTTCGCTCCTGGATGGTACTTTGCTGGACTCAACGTAAGTGTATTGCCTGGTAAAGAAAATATCCCTAGCAGCTGTGAAAGCAGAGTGAATGGTCTGCAAAGCAGGCTGGCAGGGAATACATTTAGAATTTTCAAGTGAAAAATTGTTTATTTAGAATATATTTTTCTTTTTATGTCTGACTGCCTAAGGTATATAGGAGGAGGAAAAGAAAAAGACAGTATCATAGCATAATGAAAGAACTGTGAGGAAAGAAGATGTAGGAGTGTGTTGGAGAAGAACACAGATGTTACAGGTGGAGTGTTGAAACAGTAGGAGTCTGGTTTAAATGGCTAATTTGGGTGCCTGGGCCAGTTATACTAGAATGGCACAGGGCTCGGCACGAATGAAGTGTCCAAGTTTATTCCATTCCTTGGGTAGGCTTTGCACTGTGTGCTGATTCAGTGCTCCTGAGAGAGGTCTGGCAGGACTGCTTGGTGTGGTCTTGTTAAAGCTATACCTTGAGCATGGTTTGTAGTAAATGGTAACCCATCATGTGTGTACCCCATGTGGGCGATAGTTTTCCTGTATTGCAGTGCTGTTGTAAGTGTCAAGCATTGAGAAACTATCAAGAGGGCTTGATCATGACTGTAATGATAATGTTCCTCTTCTTCCTGTTGACAATAGGTTTATGAGGGAAGCAAAAGATTATTCCAGTCTGTCTCATAGAGAATTAAAGTGAGCCCATCGCACTGTTCGCTGCAGCTACAAGGATGCTTCTGCTAGCTTATTTTCTGCCTTTATCTTTTGGATAGCACAGGTCATCTAAATAATATTTTATTTTTGTAAGGGAAGTTGGGAAAATCTATTTTTACATAGGTTATAATTAACATAGGAAGCAGCTCATCATTTTCACAGTGTAAACAATAGCTCGCAGAGCTGAAGAGTGAGCTTACAGCGAAGCACATGATGCGATGCTGTAGGCAAATAACGTGTTTGGATTCAAAACACCTCTTACCTGGCAGGAATTCTCAACTCCCTTTTTGTAGCAGGAACCAAGGGGCGTTGAGGCTGTCTTATTTACAGTATCTTGTAGAGAATGAATCTTGTCCTCTGAACTTTAAGGCTGACCCGCTTGCTACTGAATTGTTTTCTTTTAAAATAATAATGCTGTGATGTACAAGCATGTCCTGCATTTGCCAAGCCAAACATTCAAAGAAGGGAGACTGACAGAAGAAAAGGTCCTGCTGTGGTGACACATACTAAGTAAAAAGTCTTAACACTGCACATTTCCTTTTAGAATTACAATCCATGTTTAACTTCTGGGGTTTTAATCGGTGATAATTTCTAAGTTTATAAATGAGCTATCAGCAGCAAGGTATAATTCAAAATATAATATGGTTAAATAGTAGTAGTATACTTCCAAGCTATCTTGGTTCAGTTACTCCTATGTTATAGTGACTGGTTTCATTAAAAGGATGGCTGAGCTGTGTGAACACGCCCGCATCCTTACAGGCTGGTAGTTCTGGGACACATGTACATCTGGAATTTTTACATCTGCTAAAAAGTCCAACTTCATTAGTTAAAAATACGTGAAAGGTGAAAGCCCTTATTTTGAGTTAAAATACTTTGGGGGTTTAATTGGCAGAATTAATTACTTTAATTAATTTAATTCAAGAAGCCTATAACTTTAGTACCAGAGGATGTGTCAGCAGGAGGGACACTTCTGTTTGGTGTTGACTGTAACTTGCTATCCTGAGAACAACTACAGGGAACTGCTTGGTAGAACAAAGGACTGGGACATGAAGTTAATTTTTCGCAATGACAGGATACATACTAGAAACTGATATATCTGCGGTTATTTCAAACAATAGAAATTCTTTATTTTACAATGATTTTTTAAAATTTTTCTTCCCTTCCTCTCCAGACACAGCCTTGGCAAGACCTACAACGTAGTTCTAGGATCTGGGCAAGTGGTGGTGGGAATGGACATGGGCCTTCAAGACATGTGTGTCGGGGAACGACGAACAGTTGTTATTCCACCTCATCTTGGTTATGGACAGGATGGAGTTGGTAAGTTGAGTGAAAGCTATTGCATATCCCCTGAGCGTCTCTCAGGTAACTGAAACACAAATATGCACGTTTTGTTCCTTGCTGTGCATTAGGTGCGTGTCTCTTAGCTGCTTGAATGAGATTTTTTTAGAGGTATTTAATTTCATTCATTTATTCACTATAAAGCCACCATTTCCCAATGAAATAAACATACTGTCTGTGCTGTGTTTTAAGTCATGCTGTAACTGTGGCCAATAGAAGGACCATTCCAGTACAAAAGGGAACACACCTCCCCAGTAATGTTGCTTAGTCAAAATGGAAAGGTCCAGGCACTCTGGTGTTGCAGAGGGATGCAAATACTGTTCTCTGTGATAGGGAGTTGGGTACTTACACTTAGAGATGCGACACATTATTCAGGAATACAAAACTGAAGGGGACTGTTCAACTCTAATAGGTTATAAAATTCAAAGAAAACTTAAAATTCAGAAACCACATAAATTGAGGAGCAGTGTATCAGTGCCATTGAAACCCCAACACCAATATATTTAAGGCAGTTTTCTCTGTTAGTAGAGCATTGAGAGCATCACTGAGTAGAGCATCAATTTTTCATGTCATGGGTAATAATAAAAAGAACATATAGAATTGACAAGAGCTTTCATATCGCAGTTACTGTTTCCAAAAGACTCAAGGGGGAGGAGTCTTTCAGGAGATCATCAAGATCAGCAAACTCTGATGTGTATGGAAACAGTTGCATAAGTTGCTATGTTCTTTGAATAGCTCCAGAACAGTTTGTATTTTATAAAGACTTTCAGACATCACGTACAAGCTTAATGGAGAATTAATTCATGGTAAGACTTAAAGAAGCATTTTCACTTGTACCTGTCTTCCATGAACAATTAAGAGTATTATATATGTGCAACATTTTATACTATAAAATTGTATAGTTACATGTAATAAATTGAAAATGTCCTTATAACATAAAAAACCTGCTGTGTTAAATACCTGTCGTAGGTGTTTGTCATCATTCAAATTACATGGGTTATACATTGCCTGGGTGTTAATGTTTTAGAATATACCCAGATATCTGAAGATATCGCTCCTTTTCTACTGGGCAGAAGTTAGAGGTGACCTCAACTTTCTTTTTTGAGGATAAACTAAACTCCTTCCATGCTTTCATTGAGGTAACATCCCAAGCTGTTGCAACACTGTTGAGTCTCTCATTAGTGCCTTTACACACAGTGAGATAAAGGAAAATTGATTATTTCCCCCAGTTTTACCTTTATAAGTAAAAAAAAAATGGTTCCATTTTTATTACAAAAGCTTCTTTCATGTTTTGATGACCTCTGCTGAAGTGAACAGGAAGATCTTGTGGGTTTGGGGATTGCAGTAGAGAAGTACCTGCTGAAGCAGGAAGAGAAATTTAATTACGGATTAAAAGGAAGATTTCCCTTCAATGTAAAGGAGGATAAATACCCTTTTTTTGCCATTTGTTGTGACAGAAGGAGAAGTGCCTGGTAGTGCTGTATTAGTTTTCAACATCGAACTGCTGGAACTGGTGTCTGGCTTGCCTGAAGGGTACATGTTTGTATGGAATGGGGAAGTCTCTTCCAATCTTTTTGAAGAAATAGACCAGAATCATGATGGAGAGGTTCTTTTGGAGGAGGTAAGCTGAAACAATGAGAAGATTTGCAGTGGTTTTCTCCTACCACCATCATCAAGATGTTTTCCTCCTACCACTATCAGCGCAGATGTTGAAGAACAGGGTCTCTCCTCCTCCTCTTGTCTTCTCATTCTCTTCTCCTCCTCTTCTCTTCTTCTGCCGTGGTGCTGGTTGTCAGCATGTCAGTTAAAACATGGCTATTTAGTTTTAGAGACACAACCAAAAAGAAAAAAGAAATATAAGAGTGGCCATACTACGTAAGATTATTTACTGTTGTGATCTCCTTGGTCAACATCAGATACGCAGGACTCAAGAGTCAGAGTTAGTGTTCAGTCATCCTTTTCTGTACCAGCCTTCTCAGTGTCTGTTCATTGGAAGTTTATGGTGAATTCTTGAGCCAAAACAGTGTGCAGCTATGCATGCAGGAATTATTCAATCACTTCAGGAGCCTGGCAGTGACTCTGGCTGCTCTTCCCACTGGTGACTTGTGTGCTGCATGAACAAGCCCTTCCCCATGCTTGCTTCTAAAAGCTGCAGTGTGAGAATAGCATTGGGTGCCCTAATTGAAAGCCACTTGCTTTTGACAAACTGTCATGATAATAAAAATCTCCATGAGGTTTTTCTTTGCATATTCTCTTAACTGAGGAGTTCTGTTTCTTTGTTCTCCTTAAGTCGTCTTTGTGACCTTTGTGTCATTCTGGTTTGTATCCTTCCTTTCTGGAGCAGTGCCGCCTGCAGTGCTCAAGGGGCTGACTGCGCTCTATTGAACAGCAGGAGGTGCCTTTGAGCATCTCACAAGAGCATCTCATCTTTTAACAGGCCAATGGAGTAAAATCAAAATGCTCTTCTCTCTTTCCTTAGCTTTCTCTTCCACCTCTTTGTTTTCCTTCCCTCTCCATTTTCTCTCTTGTGTTTACCTCCACTTCTGCCCTTGCCAGAAAGAGCTTTTACCAGTCTAGAGAATGAATGAGGTAGGATGTAACTGTTGCTATCCACATCCGTTGTTCACCTAGGAAGGAGGAGAAGGAGAAGCCGAGGAGGTATAAGAGGATGCTTGCCCTAAAAGGTGTAAATGAATGTCAGCAGTAGCTCTAATTGCTGAATCTTATTTACCAAGTAGCACCACAGGTAACAGTAATTGGAAAAACAGGGTTTGACTGTGGGCTTTCTGGTTTTGGCAAGCCAAAAGTATGACTTCTGTCAGATACTGTCTAATCATCCCGAATAAATTCAGCATACATAGCAGGAAAAGGATTTTTAGGGAAAACTAATCTTGGAATCTTGCAACCTTCCCTGCTGTGGAGTCAAGTGGAAGGCATAATGCCTGAAGCTACTTTAACAAATTTCATGGTATCCTGATAGTTAAAGTCTCATTTCTCTGTTTTTTTTTTTTTTTTTTTTTTTTTGTTTGTGTTTTTTCTTGTACAGTGTAAGCTTTTGTATTGGCATGTGAAATTGCATCCCCTCTGTCCATATAGATCTGTTCCTGTGTCACTCACTATCTGTTCACTTCTTAAAATTATGAAAAAGAGCTTTCCTTGTTTTGGGTCCAATACCCAGTGGAATAAGTGAGGAAATCCTTGCTGAGCTCCACAAAGAGTAGTTTAACCTCATATGTCTGTTCTCATTAGTCCAACTTAGTTGTAAGCTTTACAGGATAGCAACTGTGTACTTTTACATACACTTAATAAGTAGTAAAGTGCTGAATAGTCAACAACAAACCAATGCTACTTTTGTAAATAATCTTCAGTTTTAAATGTCTGTTTCATTGTGAGCTGTTTTCTCCTCCTTTCCCTCTGCTTAGTTTTCAGAGTACATTCAAGCTCAAGTTGATTCCGGTAAAGGAAAACTAGCTCCTGGTTTTGATTTTGAAAAGATTGTTAAAAATATGTTCACCAATCAAGACCGGGATGGAAATGGTAAAGTCACTGCTGAAGAATTCAAGTTGAAAGACCAGGAGGCCAAAGAGGAACACGACGAACTGTAAAGATGTGCAAAAAGAAGAGTAGTCAGCTGATGTACTCTTGGAACACATGTACTGGAAGTGGTTTCATCAAGCATGTTTCTAAAAGGTTAGCATTTGGGTGGACAGCTGCTGTCTGTATGTGCTGGTAAAGTAGGAAGAGATTTTCAGGTGGAAATGTTAGGAATATTTGAAAAACAGTCTTAAGTGCTTCAAGATGGGATGTATAAATGGAAAAAAACATGTACTGCCATAGATGGTATCATAAACAATGTTGTCTTGTTTTTGTGATAAATATTGGAAGTGTCATTGAACAGTAACTTGGATGGATGGTATGGAAAAAACTTACTAAGTGCTTTTAAAAGAGTTTTGAAAAACCTTCTATTTCTGAAATATTTTTGTGAGAGAATGAACCAGAAGATATTCCCCGTGAAAATAACCTGTAAAAGTTGCCAGCCATTGAACCCAGCTTCTTTCAGAAGGCATGAGCACTCTTTCCAGTAACTGAACAAGCTCATAGGAATATTTGCTAGAAGGAACTCTGCTCTGCAAATTGCATAACAAGCAGATGACAGCTATGCCACTGCAGAATTTCTATAAGCTGTGAATTAAATTAAATGGGCCTAGAATTGTAACTGTGTACGTGTTGGGTTTTTACCTTACCAAATAAAAAAATTGCTACTGTCTGTATTGTACTTAATTAAACACCGTGACTCTTGCTGGCCTGCAGAAACAGTGTTCCCATCAGTGATTCCCAAACCTTTTTAGTTGCAACCTTATTTATAGTTTTGTTAGACTTTAAATGCTAGTATTGCAGGGTCCAAGTACTGTCATAAATTCTGGATACAGCTGATTTTGTGTTGGGCTTCTGTCTCCTATTTTGGGAATTGTTATGACTATGGAGTAAGCATTTAATGCTTACATGGCAAAGCAGCCTGGCAGGGTGAACAAACAAAAAGGCAGTGATGGAATCAAGGAACAGACCCATCTGTGTCTGCAAACATTCTGGCCTATCCCTCCATGCAAAATCAGCCCTGGGAGTGCTGTTTAGATGATGTGAACTCTTGAGACAATCTCCCGTTAGAGCAACAAGCTCTTTTAATGGACAGTACATCAAACAGACATATATTCTGTGGAAGGCCATATGATCCCCGCTCAGTACACTACATGTAGAGAGCACAAATACATATAGCAAGATGCTGTCACAGACAACTAGAAAGGGAGTTGTGTTTCCATTATATGCTTTTTGTCTAGTTTTTTTCTTCTCTCGATCTGTACATATGGATTGTAAGCTCCCTGAAATGTTCTTTAAATTGGATGAAAAGATTTTGTATTGTTTTTTAATACAGTTGTTCTAGGAAGTGCAGTGAAATGGGGTTTTTTTGAGTTTGATACCATTAAATATTAGATAACAGATCTTTTTGTTAAATAAAGTGCTGATCAACTACTACTGTTAAAGTTTCTTTTGGGTTTTTTTTCAGACATTTTGATGAGGTGGGAACTTGAGTTGAAGCAAATCCTTTAGCTTCTCTTGCACACAGCAGGCTTATCATGAGTATGTTCAATATTGCTGTTGATCTTTAGGACAAATATTTTAAGATTATATGATTGAAAATAATAAACCACAATAAAAGACTTATTTTTTTATTTTCTTTTCATACTTCACACAGGTAAAGTCCTTTTTTTGGCTTTAGGAAGCATTCCCTAAATTACCCATCCCATTTTGCCATCAGCTGTGTCAGTTGGAAGGGTGATGGTTCTTTTGGCTGGGGGCTCCAAGTCTTTCATTGAAAATGAAATTGTCTTACATGAGAAACACCATTTCATTCCCCAGGCTAGTGAAAGCAAACTCACTGGGCTTCACATCTGAGATTTGGTGTTTTCACTTCATCTGTAGCTCAAATGAAAAAAAGTTGTGTATAAAATGCTGCAAGTCTGGTCTGGGCTTGAAGTAAATCCAGGCCCTTTATACCAGATCTATTGTGTTTATCAGTGAATGGCACTTGCAGTCCAAAGGTTTATGACCCAAATGCCTCCTTTAAAACATTACCATCTTGTGAAAGCAGCTTTCTGAGGAGATGGTTGTACAAAGTTTTCCCCTTATGTTTGCAAGTAGGTTGTTGGCTCATCACTGTGGTTCAAATGCATTTTTTTTCTGCATGCTTATGGAGCTGAGATAGGGAGTGGGAAGTGAGCTGTGATCTGTGGAAACAACTCCTTGCTCTCTTCTGATACAGACCCCAAATCTCAAGTCTGTCTTCTGGATATCCAAATTGTTTTATCTGAAAAAATCTTAGTGAATTAACTCTTTCTGCATTGGATAATCATTCCAGATGGTTCCCAGGAGGTGGTCTGAAGAGTTACTAAGTAAATCAGGACAGCAGAGCTGTCCTCTAGAGCAGATGCAGGACAACACAGAAGTTGCACTCGGTAATTCCAAAGATTGCCATGCTGGATCCTTCTGGGAGTGCAAGTCTGATAGGATAGCAGATATGACTTTACCAGTGCCTCTAGCTAGAGTAAGTACATCTGAAATTCTTATGGCATTGTTCCTTAGGTGTTAGCCAATGTTTGTGGTTGATCTAAATGATGTTTTTCTCTCAAGAGGAAGTTTTTGTTGCCCCCTCACCTCTTCCCCCCCGACTGGAGGCTGCCATTTTGGAAATGAGAATGCAGCCTTTAAAGAGAATAAACAGAAAAACTTGCTGGAAAATAATGGTATTTATACTGGGCATCTACTTGCCCAGAAAAAGACAGCAGGAGCCAGGACTCCCTGGCTGTGTTTGGCTAAAGTGCATAAAATCCAGAACATTTAATTACTAACATAGAACCTGTCAGTTCTTTTCTGCTGGCAGACATGGCCTCCTCCATCAAAGGAAAGCTATTTCAATTATCTGTTTAAATACTTTCTTAGGTACTTAACTGAGATAATTAATTTAGAAAAATAGGTGATAACTCTTTCAGGGTCATTAATAGCCAGATGCAAATGGATGGTTTAGCTAAGGAGAGAGTCTCCAGAAACCATGCTGCTGTTACTACTCTAAGGAAACTTCCAGGTTCTATTCTCAGAGCTGGGCAGTTGACTACCATTAGGCAGGTGGTTGATGAAAGGAAGCTGCCCACAGTCAAGGTTGGTAATTACCTATAGGATTGTCAGAGGCTCAATGGAAGAGAGAAGGAATGTGGTATGTACCCAGAAAAATGCAAGTATTTACAAATATTTGTGTGGTCTTTTTCTGCCCTAATTTGACAGTGAGGCTTTCTGCTCTATAATGCTGCCTGTTCCAAGCATATTCAGAAATTATACTTAGAGTTTGCAGTTAACTCAAAACCTGGGGGGTTTTGTTTGTTTGGTTGGTTTTTTTTTCTGTGGGAAAAATTATGCAGATTTTCCTTTAAGCTTAAATATGGCTTATTTAGCTAGTGCCTGGTGCAAGCTTTTGGCTCAGTTCAGGACTATTAGTGTGTGTCTGACAGCAAGAGGACATTTGAACTGACTGGAACACCCACTCAGGAGGAAGAAACATCTTCAGCTAAAAAGAGGTCCCAGGTGCTTGACTTTAGATGTGTGCTACAGACAGAACAGATACTGTGAGTAGAGGGGAAAAAAATAACAAATTCACTTAACTTTGCTGCTTATTTGCTTTAAATTTTAGTTACATTCTTCTGGATATCAGAAAAGGTCTGGAGAATGTGTGTTATCTTTCTTTCTAAACTGAATCATAAATGATACTTTTAGGGTTGCAAAATGTTTCTGTTTAGAAATTCGCTTTAGAAAGACATACCGTGAATAGCGTCTTTTTCTTAAAACTATAGACTCTGGATAGTAGTTACAGTAATTAGACTTGCTGGAGAAGGATGGTTTAACCTGTAGGTGCAGTGTTAATATTGTTTGCAGTTAATTTTGCTTGTAGTTTTGGAGAGGCAACTGATAGCGTCAGTTCTTATTTCCAGCCAACAGACTAGTGACAAACAGATGGGATTTTGAAAAAGTGGAGGATGTCTAAAAATGCATCTTGTGTTTTCCCTGAACTACTGTATAAACAAGAGTTACAACTGGCAGTGGGATGTGAGATCATGATGAAAGGGTGTTGATAATCTGTACAGCACTATGTAGGTTTTTTTACATCAGACTTCCTGGTTCAGGTTGATCATGTAAGCAACTATTTTTTCTAGAAAGCTATATGTATGGTGCAAGAAGTAAGAATCGAAGAAGTATGAAATAAATTATTTGTCTTTCAGATACCCTTTGTTTATCAGATGTTTGCAGCATGGCTTAGTTGCTCTTAAATCCTAGCAAAGGTTCACTGCTCTGGCAGACCCTCAATGCAGAACCTGAGACTGAGAGAATTTAATGATAGAAGGAGAAAAGTCTGCTGGAGATCTTAACTTACCTGCTTCCTGGTGCTAGTGTAGGAATACTGTTCTGTAGGTGGTTGTCACTGTGGACTGAATGTTTGATGACTGACCATTCATTCAGTATCCATGTGCTTGGAGGTGAGATTGGAAAATCTTCCTTACATAATACTTGAGAGTTGGTTGTTTGATCTGAAATCCTCTACTGACACAAAAATGATGTCCATGTAGTCAGAAAACCATCAAGTGATCACTTCTGATGTGCCTGGGGTCTAGGCAGGCTGAATGCTAATTTCAGTAACTCAAATTAAGATGTAGTTGGAGGCTACATATCTCCATCTATCAAAATATTTTGGTAACTGCTTATAAAGATGCTGCCTAATCCTTTTCTGTATTGTTCTGCATCTGCTTTTCTAGATGGTTTTGGTTGATGTGGTGGGTTTTTTTGTTTGTTTGTAGGTTTTTTGGTTTTGGTTGGTTTGTGTTTGGTTTTTTTTTTAACTTTTTTTTCAGTTGTGGGTGTGTTGAACAATGAGATCCTCATTATGCTGAAGCAATGATGGCTTGATTGGGGGAGGCTGAGGAAAACCTTCTGCAGGGAGCATCAATGAGCTCATGTCAAATCCTGAGACAAGTTGGATGAGAACATGGGGTGGTCCTGCCTCTCAGAAACACTAGTCAGAAAGACCAGAATTGCCCCCTGCTTTTCACTGATGCTGGGATGGTCAGGAAAATGCTATACACTTGTAGCCAGAGTGATTTTGTGCCAGATAGTGTGCTGATGACTTATCTTGTGCTGTGGAGCTGTGGCTATCAGCCACTTTTCACATACTCTAAATGTTAACTGTTATATGTATTCCAAAGATAACCTGCCTCTAAATGGAAAATTTTGTCCTAGTGTAAACTTTGGGAGTAATACCTGATAATTAGCCCTTTGTAACTGGAGACTGGTTACGTGAGCAGTGCATCCAAACACCTTGGTGTTTTTCAGGCATTTTTTGCCTTTCCTTTGGCCTCTATGACAAAAGAGCCAGCATGATTGCTTGTTCAAAAACCAAAAAACTCACCAAACCCAAGAAGCACCAACCCTATCCACTAAAACCTTGAAGTTAACTCAGCAAATGTAAATTCTGTTGTTGCCTAAAATCCAAAACGTAGACTCATGTCTATCGTGGCTGCTGATCAGCCCTGGAAGCACTACAGCATTCCCTAAGAACCTTGACATGTTCCGGGTGGTGCAGACCATAGTGCTGAGAGGGCAGCTTGCACTGATGCCCTCTGGGGAGTCCTATGTAGCATAGCCCTGTGTATCTTCCCAGCAGTACTGAAACCAGTGTTGGCAGAAGGTGACTGTGCAGAAGGCTGCTCCTTCCCTTACAGTTTTGCCTTTCTTGTGCCACTATAGTTGGCACGTTCTAATATACCTCCACCTGCTCCTCTGTGATGACTTGTACAAAGCTACTCTGTCTCTGGCTGCTCCAAGGGGACCTGCTACACCCCAACCTGCTGCCCTTGCCTGTGACTCCTCCCACCCCAGGTAGCTGCTCACCCTGCAGCTCCTAGAGCTGCTGCATTGCCCCTGCTTAGACCCACTGCCACAAGTCTTTCTCACCTTCCGCCTCTTCTGTACAGTGTCTCCCGCCCAAGCAGTCTTTGCTTCTGTCAGTCATACATCAAATGCAGCACCAGCTGCTGCTGGGCACTTGGTTTTGTGTGTGGATGAAAGGGGGATTGAATAGCAGCTCTCTCGATGCCACTGACTCAGCAGCTGCCACACCTGCTTTTGAGCTCTTCCTGTCTTATGGCTTTGACTGACAGACTCTTTGGCAGGCCAGAGCTGAAGCAGCTGCTGCTCCTTTCTCCTTCTGTCACTGGCACCTAGAGGGCGTGTTCAGCTCTTCCAGGCTGGTGCTGCCTGAGTCATCTTGGGTAATCTTATCGTTTAAGGGGTTTTCTGCTCCAGTGGAGGGCTTCTAAAGCTGTTTATGGGGACCTAGCTGCCCCTGGGCCAGGAGTAGGGAATAACAAGTCTATAGATTGTATACAAGGAGGCCATCACCGCTCAAATATTCTTTGCCTGTGAAGATGCAGGCTTGAATTTCTGAAAGGTCCCTGTGCTCAATTCTCTGCCAGCACGTGCAATGTGTAAGTTGTTCACACCACCTCTGATTCTCCTGCAACATATCTGCAGCTCTGGAAGCTTACTGATATGTTAAGCTATATTATTCTGTATGTGATGCTGAGAGGTATTGTCATGTGTTCGGTGCATGGGAAATACTTTCTGAAGAAATCTTTAATGACGACAGTGGTGAAACCCTGGCCCAGGTTGTCCAGAGAGGTGGTAGAAGCCCCAGCCCTGGAAACATTCCAGGTGAGGTTGGATGGGGCTCTGAGTAACCTGCTCTAGTTGCAGATGTCCCTGCTCAGTGCAGGGAGGGGGTGGACTAGATGACTTTTAAAGGTCCCTTGTAACCCAAACTCTTCTGTGAAGATTCAGTGCATGTTTAAATATTGAGGATTTACATAGCAAAGCTAGAAGGGCTGTATGTTATAGTGACACTTGAGCTTATTGTTTGCAGGGAGTGGGAATGTGTATTTGGTCTGACTGAGCTGGAGTTAATTTTCCCCAGAGCAGCCTTCCTAGTGCTATGCTTTGCATTGAGAGCTGGAAAGGTGCTGATAACACACCCCTGTTGTGGCTGCAGCTGGGCAGGGCTCACACAGCACCAAGGCTGTTTTTCAATATTCCCCCTGCAGTGGGATGGGGTGGAAAAGATCTTGGGAGGGGACAAGACTGGGACAGCTCACCCAAACTGACCAAAGGGATATTCCATACCATATGACATCAGATGAACTATAAAAGCCAGGAAAAGGGGGGGGGGGGGGGGGGGGGGGGGGCGGGCTTTGTCGTTCGGCGCCAGACGACAGGGTTTGGGCCT
>JAAGNO010025655.1:0-21734 GCA_033439905.1 Ceryle rudis | reverse complement strand
ATATGATCCTGCTCTGGCAGGGGGGTTGGACTCAAAGATCTCCAAGGTCCCTTCCAACCCCTGACATCCTGTGTGTGAGTTAACAGAGACAAGCAGATTCAATTGGAAAGAACTGATAAAGACAGATAAAAGAACTAGGGGTGAGAAAATGCTAACAAGAAAAATTCTGTCAATATGGTAAAATTTCCATTTCTATTAATCGTTTAAGAAAGCTCTAGGAGCCAACTTGGTGTACATAGAAGGCTCAAAATTCTGATGCACCAGTTGATTGGGAAGAACACATACAGAGAAACAGCCAAACAAAAATCTCCACAGCAGCTAGAAAGGCAAGAAAGCCTTCTAGAGCAAGAAGCTTTTACATACAGAACTAAAGAGATATAAGACAGGAAAAGGAATTCATAATTCACTGTGACATCTGAAAGTACATCATACTGAATCACTTAAGTGACTATATTTAATGTCTTTTTATAACAGTGCGAGAGGAGTTTTGCTTTTTTACGAAGGACACCTCTATGCTACTGAAATAGCCCAGAGGCTGCTATCTCTTTTAAAACTCGTTAAAAGATGACCACTCCCAAAAGTAATTTGTGGTTAGCATATACAGTGGCCACAATTACATTTAAGTTTCTAGTTTCTGGTAATTTTAAGGAGCCTTCAATAAAGTCAAGGAGAATAACACTGAAAAAGATTATTGTAAAAGGTTGAGCTTAATTTGATTTATGAAAAAGGAAAAAAGATCTGCTTGTGTGTGATAGCAGGTAACTGCAATAAGGATGCAGGAAATTCTTTTGTAGCTAAGAATGTTATAGTTGTACCTTGATGAATGGACAGTAATGGATTCATGCAGGTTTGGAAATCACTCATCCTACAAACCACAGAATAGGTTGTTTACAACAAGGGATAGTTCTGAAAATTACAAGACACGCATCTGTGTAGCTGGGTTAAATTAAAAGGAAAAGCATTTACTCTAAAGATTGTACTGAATTCTAGACTTTCTTATATAGTTGGATAGCAGGAGTGCAAACTGAGATGCTTTTATATTGTATCTGGGTGATGCTTATATATATAGTTTTCTTAGTATTTAAGACAGCGTATATCTAAGTGCATGCTGTGTCAGTTTGATTATAAAACAAGAATTGATGATAGATGCCTGCCTTTCATTTTAGTGATTAAATGAATTCACATCTGCCTCAGTAGGCATTTCCAATGGGGAGCCCTAGGGAATTAATAACTCATTGTGTGCAGAAGGTGAGGTGTCATCTTCTGGAGTTAAGATTATACTGAATTTTTGAATCTACTGAGTCCTGGAGGTAGAGCAGCTACTTCCCTCCCCCTACCCAGCAAAACAACAATGTAAGTCCCTGTGATTTAAAAAAAAAAAAAAGGAAGTTTCCTATAAAGGACAACTGTGGGACCTTCTGTTGTTTTCACTATCTGTAATTTTAATTTGGGAAGGATGAGCTGATAAATGACTTGCTGTCTTAGCTGCATGGAGATATGGCTCATTTCATAATCAAATCTAGTTACACAGCCCGAAATATTACTGCAATAACTAAAAATATAAGAGGTTATAATTGTAAGTTTGCTAAGTAATGGTTTGACCAAGGACAAAAAAAACCAGGGCAAAGTATTTTTATACTGATAACCTGTAAGCCTACACTACTTGGCAAATACAAACTTTCTTATTTTACAAAGACTAATCTAGTATGGATTCCTCCCAAAAATCACTAAGAAAACACCTTACATTATAGCTGGATAAAATTTTAAGGGAATTTCTCTATAATTCTCAATGATTGATGAGTACTTTGTTAGGTGTCTTGATTCTGAGTAAGAACTGTTCTCACACTTACAAATGTATTATAAATATTCCATAAAATTTCAGAGGCCATAATGCCATAAAAGCGATAAGAAAACAACTAAGAATGAGTGGTAATAAGAACTATTGACAATACGTGAATTTCAATTATGACAATTTCTTTTCTTCTATTTTGCTGGTAAACCTGCCTTAGACTAGACTAGGTTCCAAATCTATTAACTTTAGATACAGAGGACACACACGAGAGGGCTGGCAAGGACAGGGAACTATTCACGTTATTTCTGAACAAGGAAAATGCAAATCCAAGTTATGTCATGGATAGGATTGAATTATTTGTACATTTAATTTCTAGGCTATGGTAACAGCTTTCAGGTAAGGGTATAAACCAAATTACATTTATTTGAGGAACTCCAGATGCCTAATTCCAAGGTCTGAAAAAAAACCAACAAAAACCAAACATATAAAAAAAATCTGGAGATAGAACTTGCACAGAAAACATGACAACAGTGTTTCCTCTTGTGCTTTTAAAGGAGAGTACCTGTGCATTGAGCTTAGGGCACTCCTGATTCTTCTGTCCTTGATTTTGTCCTACTGCAACAGCATAGGTGGCAAGCAGAGTCCAGAGATGCAGGGATTGCATAAAGGCTGCCAACAAAAACCAACCAAATCCTTTTAAGAATTGGCCTGATATATTATGAGATCTTTGCTATTTCTGCTGTACAGAAATAAAAGCAGAAATGCACGCAACATAGCTATGTCACTCTGAAAATGCCCACGCTTAAGGCTACTCTGACACACATTGCCCTAGGTGTTCCTGTGCTGGCAGGGGGGGTTAGACTCTGATCTCCCAAGGTTCCCTCCAACTGCTACCATTCTATGATTCTATATTTAGAAGTAGAGGAACACCTAAGTAGAATTAACATAATAAAAACTCATATATATTTTTTCCCTCAATGCTGTTGGCAAATCAAATTTTTATTTTAAAAAGAGTCTGTCACAATAAACAGCTCTAAGTAATGCCTCAGCTCATAACCTCACAGGAGACAGAGCCAGTACTGTTGACAGAAGCCACTTACCAGAGAGTTTTGCAGGAGCAGCTGCAGAAGCAAAAGAAAATTTCTCTTGCTTGAGAAACACTAATATAGCAGCACAAAGTGCAGTTGAGGGCGTTTCCAAATACAGCCTGACTAAGCCCCGTGCAAAACCCCAGGGTCCTGTGATGCACGTCAGCAATGCACAGCAGTTTGTTATACTCAGCACTACAGCCTGACAGGCTTACAGACGATCAGCTGGTGTACTGACAACAAAACCTTTGACCTTCACTGAATGAACAGCTTGCATGGGTGCAGCAGGCAAATTTGGGCTGCTCTAACAGAGGAAGGCAGTTGTTTTTTTTAAAGCAGAAGTTTACTACTTTGTTACTTTTTAACCCTTTTACAAAATATTTCTAAATATTGCAGGATTTCCTGTTGCAGAGTGACACAAATTTCTTGCAGATCGTTAACATGGTCTCATTAATGTTTACAAGGGAGCCCATATTTAATCATGTAGAAGCAGCAAATTAATTACTTAATCTTTGCATTAACTTTAATTATCGATGTGATACTGGAATAGGAAATCAAGGAGGCTTGTTGGTCAGGGTTTTTGAGACAAGGCAACTCAACATGCTTTCAAGAAGTTTGTCATTAAGCATGTTGCCTGATCAGACAGTAACTAACTGACAGAGAAGTTTTATTTAAAAGGAATCTTTTATACTGTAAAAGAATGAAGTATTGTCTACTTATATTTACACTTTGAAGTTGTGTAAATGCTTGGAAGTGTCATATAAAGTTAACTCTTGCTATGGCAACAGTGCAAGCTTCCCTATGTTATCCCATAAGTCATGTTCAACTTTAGTACTATGATCATGATTTCAGGCTGCAGAACTAACCACAAACACCAGGCCAACTCATATGTGCCCATGAATGTGAGCAGTGCAGTCATCACAACTGAAGCAAGGGCAGTACGTATGTAGCACATACAAACCCCCCAAATGCTATAAAAAAACCCCACAACTATGTGAACAGGACTCTAGAAATTAATTAGTTATGAAAATTTCCTTTTAAGAAGGATGTGCTTGTTTTTTACTTGTAAAAAAAATTCAACAGACTTCCTGAATAGTACAATGGATCCATATGTTTTGTGTCCACATTCCAACTATCAACCAGTATGTACTCTAAGATTCCTTAGACTCTGACCTTTGCAGGGTACGTTCATTTTTTTTTCAGTAGTGCTCTCTGTTTTGACCTAATGAAACAACTAGTGAATACTTCAGCTGATACAAAACATGCAACTTTCATCAACACTCACTCATCCTTTTAGAATTGAATAAGATCCCCCAAAATGTACATATTAAGGTCTCCTGTATCCTGAAGCAGCTAAACAGCTTGAAAGGTCTGTTCAAAATGTAGTGTAATCCCTGCAAAGATTATATACAGAAATTTGAACACACTTGGCATTGGTATTTGCCAGGATTCATAGCTCGCATAATCTACTTGTTATTATAGCAATTTCCACACTGTTCTAATCAGTAATATACAGGGAATAAGATATTTTATAGTATTTTAATGTTGTTAGCATGCTTTTGATTAATAATAACTCCATATTAATATTTGGGAAAGCTATATATAATGCAGTATCTTGAATAAACACGAATTATTTGCATAACAAAAGTTCTAGCTTATGTCAGAATTTCTAATTTTCAGAAGTCTTATGAAGAAAATATGCTTGCCAAGTGAATCATGTAGTTTAGGTAAAGGCATCACTTTATACACTCAATTTACAAAGTACCTGTCTCTTTTATATTTCAAAGGTGACAGTGGTACTGATACAAATGAGTCTTGTGAACCGCAGAGGTGAGACTTGGGATGGGGTGAGTGGTAGGGCTGGCCTGATGATATTCCAGTACTTCCCAGATGTGATTCAGTGAGAAAATGAATTCTAATGCTATGAAGAATATGAAGAAATTTGTCTTGCTCTTTATGAAAGACAGGGAAACTTAAAAAAAAATTAACACATATATACATATAGTATTTTTAAATTTACTATAAATTTGAAGAAAAGAGTTGCAAAAATTACATGCAACTTTTACAGACTAATTTTTGGTATACCAGACTAAGTAGAAAGCAGTTTAAATGAAGGATTATGGCATTAGTAAAAGAGCTAGAAAATTATGTGAGCAAAATTTCTGTAAACATTAATAGAGCCAACACCCATTTCTTAGAAAAACATCTACTGTATCTCTAACAACAATGTACTTTCACTTTAAAGAAAATACCATATATGACACTTAGCATCTACAAAACAAGGAAAACTCTTCAAAACTTGAGAGAAACAAGATCCTGCATGACATTTCTACTCTCACAATACCGAAGGTCATTAAATATATTTTCAGGACCATGGACTAAAGAGGTATGGCTATTTCAACAGATAGCTTCTATTTTAACCTTTTCCCTTTGGCTGAGGGCCATAATTTGCCTGCAGAATATTCTACGCAGAAAAAGAGAGAAAAAAAAATAGTAACACTTACAACATGAGATGATTTGTCACTTGTATGATTTGGAAAATGTTCAACTTTCTATGGTAGTGAACTTGGTTTGCAGAGATTCAGGATGCTCTCAAAGGGTATGAAGCACTGGATGTTTTAGTCTGAAGCAAAGAAAAAATGGTCCTACAGATTCTTACACACTGCTGCCCTAAGTTGCACCTATTTGTGAGAGAAATGATTGTAGCATAGATCAATTACATAAGCAAGTAAGCTTGTTTAAGTAAAAAGCTGAATATTTCAATTAAACTGACAGCAGCTTTTAAAGATCAAGAAAGAGGTCCTATTTAAGAGTAATTTTAGTTTATTCGAATAACAGTATTTGCTACAAAAATTAGATCTGACTGAATCTTCAGTTTATGTAGAGTATAAACATTAGCTAGTGGCTTTTCATGAGCTTACAACTTTTTATTCTTGTTTAGTGAGTCTACTACAACTGAAGAGCTTTTAATATATTCCCAAATGTTGATCATAATGCCCAACTTAATACCTTCTTTCATTGCAAGGATCAATTTTAAACATTAAGGAACTATATTTGTTTTCTAATTTTTCTTTTGTAAGAAGTCTACTTAGTAGATAGTTTTCCAAAGCAGACTACTCGATATGATCTCCAGAAGCCAGGGAAAGCTAACTGAACCGCAGCACTTCAGTTCAAAGCCAAGTAGAAGAAAGGAACCAACATAAAACTATTTTATTCAAACATGATTTTTATTCATGCCCTAGTGAACAGACTTAATAAGCAGCATACTGGTTCCAGGAATGCCTTTTTATATTTGTAAGTGACAATTACAAGGAAAATAAGATAAATGTTCTGTGTGATGAAGCTGGGATAAATAAAAGTTTAGAAGTTTAGAAGGATGCCTTGCAGGAATTTTGGATACCACATATTTTTCAGTACAGATTTGGTGTAAAAACAAACAAACAAAAAGTTAGTCATATTTACATCTGGTATGCCACAATACAGAAATATTATTTGTATATGAAAGTGTGTGTGTATTACAGCAATGACTCATGAGGAATGTAAGAGGTTCTTTAAACAGAGCTTGAACAGCACTTGCTTGCTATGGAAAAGTACTAAGAACATACTGAAGACTGAGTTCATTAAACAGTGGTAAATCCAGAGAAGACACACGCTAAGAAGGCTAACAGTTTTAAGACTCATCAGTATCACATCAGCTGAGAAATTTTGTCTGCTCAGCTACCATATTTTAAAAAGCCAAAATAAATGTTTTCACAAGATCAATTAGAGGAGGTAACCACTGTATTACAAGACACATTTTGCAACTTTATTTGATAAGAGAATTTCTAGATCAGACCAGAGACCATTCTTACTTTAGAACAGAAAAATGGTGAACACCTATAGCCTCACCATTTAAGGCTGTACTGAACACAAAATTATTAGTGCTAACACATACACTCAAGAAATTTAGTTGGGTTTTTTATACATTGAAGTATTTATTCTTGTGTTTAATACAATCACTATGATGTTGCACTCATTGAAAAATGGTATCTCAATAAAACCACCCTCATTCATTAAAAAACAAGGCTACTTAAGGACACATTTTAATTTAGCAAGGTAACTGCATGTTTTAGAGCATCAGTTTCATTAGGATTAAACAAAGGTTTTAAGCAGTGGACAAGAACAACGATTAGCTTATGTTAAGGTCATGCAGTAAAATAAAATATTTTGGCCTAATGATGGTGGTTACACTATGAGAGTCTATGAGGTGACAATTAGAAAAGGTGGGGTGGTTTTTTTTTTTATTTTGTTTTTTTTTTAAAAAAAACCAAACAGTTTTTGCAGTTCTGGAAATCTAAAATGAATAGCGTTTTTAGCATCAATTTGAAACACAGGAAACCATGACTTGCAATCCTATATGGAATTGATTGTTCAGATGAGAAAATAAAAGATACTGCAGTATCACTGTCTCTTGTTTGCCTTCCTGTTGTGCTTATGAAAACACTGTAAAAGCAAAGATCTCTGCTGGAGATAAATCAACAGACATTTTCAATCTTCCAAGAAAGGAGAAATGAAGGCAAGCTAAACGTATTGCTGACTTGGTATCTTGAAGTCCAGTTGACAGAACATAGGGGCAAGAGGTTTTGATGGACTTACACATTAATCAAATGTTATTTCTCAAACACAGAGGTATTGTTACACATTACAAAACTCAGAAAGAACAGAAACGGTAGTAATAGAAGTTGATACTCTACACAACATTTCAAATCCTCTATAAGCCTAAAAAGAACTAATAGTAATTAGGACCTGAATTTCCAGAATTTCAAATTAATTTCTTCCTGTCGGTTATTAATCTGGGCAAAAACTTAGTCTCTTTTCTGAGCAAATATATGGGGTACAAGCCATATAGAATCAGTTTGGAACATTTTGGGATTGACTGAATACAGCTCAAGGCAGGCACCTTTTGCTTCTGATTGTATGTTAGGGGAATCACCTCATCTGTGTTTTGCTCTCACCCCCTCACTTTGGAAAGAATTAACCTTTGAAGCTGGTATGTTTTAAAAAACTATAATAAAAAATATGTATTGTCTAGTATCTGGGGATGATTCAGTGCTATTCAGTCAGTAACCATGTATCTTGGAAATACAGGTCTATTAAATTACATCCTACCCTGAACCAGAATTTAATCTGATTTTTTTTCCTTACCCATTCCTCTCTTTCCCTTGCCAAAAAAAGAATATAAAATTATTCTAAATGCAAGCAAGCTTAAAACAATGCTAAATTTTATGCTTAAATTTTACAAATAGCTTCTAAAGCACTAGAATTGAAAGAAGAAATCAAGGTTGTGACACTCAATGCAAGGTAGAAGAAAACTGAGCCTTTTTTCTTGGTCTTTATACTTTTATTTCATTGGCTTCTATTCTTACAAATGCTTTCTTAATAGCACTCTTTATAAATCCATTATGCACTTGCAACTTAAATACCATAGCAGTTCTGGTTTCCCTACCTTACAGTACATGGAGCAGAACTGGAAAAGACTCGGAGAAGGGCAGTAAGGCAAGACCTGTACCAGGCAAGACCTTTCATGAAAGGTAAGTGAACACTCCTTGTTAGTAACAAGTGACAACAGGGAGAATCATTTGCTCCTAATGACAGTGCTTCAGAAGAGTTTTGAGTATCTTATTTTTCACCCCATCCTTTCCTTTTCCTGACAATTCCTTCTTCAGAGAGAAAAGATACAGCAAATTTGGTTTTGACAAATGAGAATTTTTGAATTTGAGTTGCACTCTTATTTTCCTTTAATACTGCTGTGGCAACAGGATAGTTGTTGGGAGTCTGGCTATCTGAAACACTCACTTCCCTCTCACACAGAATCTAACACTGGAAGAATGCTTACAGGTGAGCTGTTGGTACAACTAATCCTTCTTCAAAATATTTAGACAAACAGTATAGTATTATAAGAACTGGCAGAATGTAGATACCAGGGTATGTTTAGAAATTCTTAATTAGCTATCATGTGTGCAAAAGCTCACCTTGCATAATAATGTGATTTTGATGACCTATACTATTCTTTCCCAAACTGTACATTTGAATGTATGCTTCTTATAATTAATATCCTGTGTATATCTATATGCACATGCATTGAAAGAACTTAAAACAAATGCTTGTTTCCATAGTAATTTCCCATGTAGCACTATCTAGCATGGAATTTGCATTAAGCCCAAGGCCTGGACTGAAGCATTTCCTGCTGATTCTCTTATCTGCTTCTAAGAAGAAAATATCTGCTTAGACTCTTTTGCTAAGCCTAAGAATGCTGTATCTAGATCAAATAAACTCTGACCCTTGAATAGTAGAGTTGTGGGACCCAGTTTGAAAGCAAAGTCAGCAGGACAAAGTTTAATCTACAATGCATTACCAGACACCACAATTCTGACGGAAGAATGTAGTGCTAATGTAATATTCCAATTAAAGTTATACATTTATATGAACAAAATTTTTAACTGTTAGGATCTCTTTGAGTATAGACCCTTATTTAAACTTAAGGAAAAAAAAAGCCATTAGATCTAAAGATGTGTAAAGGCAGCTACCATACACTTATTTTAAAGGTAATTAGGCAGCACAATGACTTGAGGCACAATGGATTGTTTTGCCTTCATGTCTCCCTATTTTGTGGGTGTTTCTGACTACTGTATTCATTCAAACATGCAACTGGATGCTCCTTGTTTCTTGTCATTCTGTGTATTTTCACTCTGGAAGTGCAAATATATTAAAAACCAGTTTCTAGTAATACTACTATACTTTGTACTACACTACTACTACTGCTAATGTACTAACACTGCTGCTGCTTTGTATTATTTATGATCCTTCAGTTTCACATAGAATTTGCCATGGTAACACACAGATAAGATTGAGGCTTACATGTAACTGATTTACATTGCAAAGGACGATGCAATCCAGGATAGTAAGTATTGTGTTAATAACTGCTAAGCATAAAAATTACACTTTTAGTCTGATAACTAATATGTTTCCAACAAAAAATGAAAGCTTTAAAGGAGCAAGGTTAATGGTATATGTCAGTGGTATTCATTTTGCCAGCATTAAGGATGCTGGCAAAAAACTCTCAGGTAAAAACAAAAGCTCTAATAAGCTTGGATTATTTCAGTGATCCAAGCTGAAAAGCGGACAAACAGTTCTTTGATAAGGTGCAGGAACGAAGCTACAGCTTAAATGAATGAGGAATCAAGAACAAGTACACTTGAACAGAAATCTTTCTTTACGGCAAAACCAGCTCAAGAAGTCTGAAATTTTCAGAGTCTGGAATTTTCAGAAAAACTCAGACACTTAATGAATCTTCAATGTCCAGGTCTGGGCTTTGCCTCATCCCTTTAAAAAAAAATAATTCACAAATTATTTATATTAACTCTTTTTTTTTTTTTTTTTTAAGGTTGGCATGTATAAGAGCAGAAGCCACATTTCCTGCTAGCAAGAGGCATTAATTAGAATCATAGAATGTTTTAGGCTGGAAGGGACCACTAGAAGTCATCTGGTCCAACCTCCCTACACAAACAGGGACATCTCTACCTAGGGCAGGTTGCTCAGAGCTCCATCAATCCTGACCTTGAATGACTCCAGGGATGGGGCCTCCCCCACCTCTCTGGGCAGCCCCTTACAGTGATCCATCACCATCATATTAAAGAACTTTTTTCTAATATCCAGTCTAAATCTGTCTTTTCCTAGATTAAAACCATTGCTCCTTCTCCTGTCATTACAAACCCTTTTGAATAGACCTTTCCCTGCCTTCATGTAGGCCTCCCTCAGGTACTGGAAGGTCACTATAAGGTTCCCCCGGAGCCTTCTCTTCTCCAGGCTGAATAGCCCCAACTCCCTCAGCCTGTTTTCATACGAGAGATGCTCCAGCCCCCTGATCATTTTGGTGGCCCTCCTCTGGACATGCTCCAATATGTCTACATCCTTCTTGTGCTGGGGGCTCCAGAACTGGACGCAGTACTCCAGGTGAGGTCTCACCAAGGCAGAGTAGAGGGGCAGAATCACCTCCCTTGATCCGCTGGCTGCAGTTCTTTTGATGCAGCCCTGGATGTGATTGGCCTTCTGGGCTGTGATTGCACATTGGTGGCTCATATCCAGATTTTCATCCACCAGCACCCCCAAGTCCCTGTCCACAGCACTGCTCTCCAGTATATCCTCTCCCAGCCTACACAGATAATACTGGTTACCCTGGGCCAGGTGCAGGACCCTGCACTTGGCCTTGTTGAACCTCATAAGGCTCATCTGGGCCCACCTCTCCAGCCTATCCAGGTCTCTCTGGATAGCATCCTGCTGCTCTGGCATATCAGCCGCACCCCCCAGCTTTGTATCATCCGCAGACTTGCTGAGGGTGTACTCAATGCCACTATCAATATCATTAATGAAGATAATAAACAACACTGGTCCCAGCACAGACCTGTGAAAGACACCACTTGTCACCTTCCTGGACATCAAGAGACCATCACTCTCTGGATGTGACCATCTAGCCCATTCTTTATCCACTGAATAGTCCACCCATTGAACCCGTAATTCTCCAACTTAGAGAAAAGGCTGTTGTGGGGGACTGTGTCAAAGGCCTTGCAGAAGTCCAGATAGATGACATCCATAGGTCTACCCTTGTCGACTGATGCAGTCACTTCATTGTAGAAGGCCACTAGGTTGGTCAGGCAGGACTTGCCCCTAGTAAATCCATGCTGACTACCTAGGATTACCTCCCTGTCCTCCATGTGCCTTAGCATATCCTCCAGGAGGATCTGTTCCATGATCTTCCCAGGCACAGAGGTGAGGCTGACAGGGCAGTAGTTCCCAGGGTCTTCTTTTTTACCCTTTTTAAAGATGGGCACAATGTCACCCTTTTTCCAGTTGCAAGAGACTTCACCTGACTGCCATGACTTCGCAGATATGGGAAGTGGCTCAGCAACTACATAGCCAATTCCTTCAGTACTCTAATTTAAATAATTTATAGAAAAGTTATTAAAAATTTTTTTTGTAATTATTACCTGAGATAAGTCAGTGGAGTTCTGTATTCTTTTGTGGCATTACTTAACAAAAACAATATGTTACTTCTAGTAAAACATGGTGTCTTTCTTGACCTGTGTCCTGCAACCTTATGTATATAGTTATACATACATACTTATACATAAAATGCCTCATGTTCTTTTAACATTCAGGTAAAACACTACTGATATAAAGATTAGCCAAATTAAAAAATAAAAAACATTGGACTTTTAATGAGCATAGATTTTTGTGGTTTTTTTTTTTCTTTTCTTAAAATTCAGAAACTCCACACAAATAACCTAATGGCACAGTGCCTGTCAAGCTGCTGCCTGACTAATGACTAAACATCTGCCTACTGCAATACTTCTAGGTTCTCTTGATGTTTTACAGCACCTGACCACTGGTGACTGAATATTTTTGGGTAAGAGAAAGCGGCTGACAAACAGCAATTGGTTGACATAACTGCTATATAAAGACCTCTGCCCCAGGAAGAAATGGTCACTACAGATCAACTGCAGCACAGTAACATGATGGCAAGTAGGCTGGGGGAAGAGTTAGACTTCATTTCCTTAACTTTTATTGTCCACATCCTCCCTGACAGTATATTTACCCAACTCTCTTGCCCAGTTTTATCTGGCCTGTAATCTCTTTGGATGCTGGTTAGGAAAGGAGGCCAGGAAGAATAGCTATGAGCTATTCCTGCCTCTCAGTTGCCCTGAAGATGGGATGGGATCAGCCAAATTTCAGTGCAGAGCATCTGAGAGGCAGGAGAAACATGGGTGCTACTCCAGTTCCTCTACGTGCAGGAGTGGTTCAGTTGTATGTGTCTGACCTGGAGTTGGGCAGTGGCTGAGAATTGCCAGTCACTGTAGGACAGGATTTCTTGAATGACAGGTTACTTAAAATAGCATATATCCATCTTCAGAGATCTAGAGTGCAGATACAAAATTAACACTAGTGCCACCTGCTGCTCTGCTGCAGCTAAACTAGTTAAAAGTTTAAATCTTGAAATTTAATTACCATCTGACAAATGCAACAAATTATAGCACTAAAATCTAACAGTGTACTTGTCTTCCAGTATTTTTCCTTAAACTCTCTCCAAGACTTACTCTTCACGGTGAGTGAAGAGTACACTGTAGTATACTAACACAAAATATGCTTGCATTTGGACACGAGGGAAGAAAAGGGGCTGATGGCCTGTAATGTGAATTGGATCTAGCCAGCACAGAAAAAAGATTATTTATTTTCATTATGCAATTCATTCAAGTGAAAAGTTAGAGTCATTATTTTTTTAAGAAAAGAACTTCAAAAGTTTGGGTATTTTAAAAAACTTTCCAGACTTACACAAATTGTGACATTTCTACATTTACAGGTACATTTAAAATTGCTATTGAATTTACAGCTAGTATTATCCTGCCTATAAATGCATGGATCTATACCCTGGGTCCCCTCAATATCTATATTTATCAATTTAGATTTTTTTTATAAAATTTGATAGTTCTTGTTAACACAAGACTGACTGTGGAAATGCTACGCAACTGCAATTCATAATATGAACAAATTTGCAATGATACGTGTATTTGGACAAGTAAAAAACCTTTCTGCTTATATTGTTTGCAGTTAAAGGTAACACACTGAACACTTTCAATATCTGCTATTGGTCTTAATCTGTAAAAAGAGTTTAATAGTTTTTGATTCTTAACAGTGTCAGAAGAAAACACTGAAATTGAGTCTATTTTTCTTCTCATAAGATCCACATTTTTAAAATTTCCAACTGAATTATTTTACAGTAAGAATAAAGACCTATTACTAGTATCTAAATTGTATCATCATGAACTGTGCTTAAAGTGTTTTCCCTAACCTCTGTAAACTTGCTTTACAAGCCACATTCTAGGTTATTATATATTGTAAATATCTGTGCAAAAAGCCTGTGGGCAACACAACCTTGCTTTAGTAATTCTGGTGTGTATCACTCTGTCAATCTGATTTTTTTCTATAGAGGAATACAACCTAAACAAAAGCCAAGTTTTATAGAAATAGTTATATGACATCTTCAGTACTCATATAATATTTAACAGTTTTAAAATTTTATCAGTATTCTAAAAATTATCCTAATAGTCTAGTTGCTAGAAATGTAAGGGCTGTCAGTCACACATCAGTGTGTAGGGGAAGTGTTAGGTCTCAGGAGTTCTTCTACCTTTTACTACTTATGTTCATATCATGGCACCATTCTTTTTGAACAGCATTATTCCTACATGGATCACATCACTGGATAGCTCTCAAGGTCATGACATTATCACTGCAAGGAAGTTATCACACACAGGAAGGAACAGTGTACTGCAATTGTATCGTTAGAGAAAGCCTGTGTTCCTCCTACTACCCTTTTATTGATTCCTGTTTTCTCAGGGTCAAACTTCTTTGCCATTGTGAAGGAAAGAGTATATATGAAGTTTCACATTCAAGCCATTTAGATTCTTGAATATATAGGCTACCTATTACATACTTTATTCTCCACTTGGAGGTCATCAATGTCTCATACCAGAGGAACATCACAGTTACTGTAACAACTAGTTACTAGCAACAAAACAAGAATAAAGAAGTGGAGTGATACCTGATTGCTGCCACCTGTAAGGGTCTGTATCCTTCATCTGTGGTGCAAATGCTCTGCCGCCCTTATGAAACAAGAAGCCAGTCTCACTAGAAAGTGGCAAGTAGAAGAAAATAATTATAATGAAAAAATTTCCCCACACAAACCCTATGGCAGCCTCACCCACAGAGTATGTTCCTTTATTTCTTAGGGATGTAGATAAATAGCAGTTACCTTACTTCTCACTTGTTAGCTTATTTCTCTCCAGGTAAATTCTAATACTGCAAAAAACCCATGCATTTCTTTTCCTTCCCCAACATATTAAAAAGGAAACTGGCCAGAGACATTTAACAATGGCTGGTTGAAAAACTTCCTGTGAAATGACAGTTGCTTTTTAAGGTGATTTATAATGTGGTGTTGTTGAAATATGATACAAAGTCTGTTTATTCACATAGTTAGCTCCTCTCCCTTTAGGGACAGAATGGGAAAACAGACAAATGTTATTAGGCATTTGCTGTTTTTTAAAAAATAAAATGGAGAGAATAAGTCATTTAAGGTATTCTGATATTCTGTTTTCAAATAAATTTTTTATGTTTGTCATCCTTATACAATAAATACAGTAAAAGCAGCAAAACTAAAGAGTGAAGAAAAAGCTGCTGAAAAAAAATCCAAAGTTCTAACAACTTTGTTTATGATGAAATGGACCAAAAAAAAAAAAAATTATTGTTACTGCATTTAAGAACTTTTTCTTACATTAACCCTATATTTTAGTTAGCATGGGCTATTCCTTACAGGTTAGTGTTTTTTAAAGACTTAGGCAACATTTTTCACTCTACTTTGTGAACACCTGTATTCTGATGAGTTTCTGAAAGGCTTCACAAAGAGTAAGCGAGAAACTGAAGTCTGTAGTCAGTAGAATTGGATCACTATGTAAGGATCCCCAGCTTCACTGAAAACTTGTCTGGGGCCTGAAAAATCCAAAACATTGACCATTAATGTAAGGTTTAATCTCTTTTTAAAGTAGCTATCAAGTATTATCTACTAAGTACTTTAAGAATCTAATTAATTATTAACCTCCATTTTAAATTAAAATTGGCAACCTTGTGGCTAACTTTTACCTTCACCTGACTGTAGGAACGTTTTCACAGAAATGGCAGTTTGGTTGTCCAAAGTAATAAGAGAAAATGTTGGGAGATAATTGTTTCTTAATACACATAGTAACATCACATGTCTGGCTATGTATTTACTATTAATGCCTCTGTTATTTCAGAAGTGGAGCTGAAGTAACTATGTCTACATGTATTAGTGCATAGGGGAAACTCCCTATTTCCAAACTTCAGACAGCCAATGAAGACACAATATCAACACTTCCACTCCAAACTGAAACCTTTGCTTACAAATAAAATGCAGTAATTTTATGGTGTCTTTATTAAGCTTGTCTATCAGTCTAATTACTTTGCTAAAAAATAAATCTACTGAAATGTGAGATAGGTCTTCTAAAATTTCATGGGTTTTATTATTCAACAAGGAAACATGGTTATATTTGCATTTTCCAGAATGCTTGAGAAGCTTTTCCACTTTTCTTCATGTTAAACATTTTTTGTGTCATAACCCCTGATAATTTGTCTTACAGATATTCTATTTGATTTGTAAAGGCCACTGTCTTAGGATTTATACACTACTGCAAGTTGAGACATTTGGGTCTTATATTCACCTACTTTTATTTTAACTAAGAAAAAAGTCAAAAAATGTATTGCTGTAGTTAAGCATAATGAAAGAATATTTCATTGGTGAGAATTAATGTCACATAACTAAGGTGTAAATAGGCCTCTGCCCTACTGATTTGGTAAGTTATAAACCAAGGTAATTTTGAGTCTAATGCAAGTCTAAAAACAAAGTGCAGTGTCTCCCCCCCCAAAACTGAACCAAAAAAATATTCTGAAAATACAAGAATGATCTTGTAATTTTAACCTAACATGGAAGACCAGGCTGTTATAGTAACTTGTGTGAAGGAAAAAATACATCTCAATAAAGCTGTATTGTTCCCCATCACCCCTCTAACTTACACTAAATCACAGACTGGAAAACAGCACCTTATCCCCAAAGCTCAAAGGACGGTCTCTCTCATGATAAACTAAACCAGACATAGTGTCTTGTAAATGCAAATGTTGAATCAAATCTATATTGATGGATAAAACTATTTCAGGAAGTTGTCCAGAATGCAGCATATTCAAGTAAAACAAAACCACATTTTTGCCCTTACTTGGCAGACTAAACACCTTGGTATGAAGTTTACATAACTATTTCACTTATTTCAAAGAAATTTCACAGCCTGATTATATGTGTCCACTGAAAATACTCCTTGAGAAAGAAAGCATACTTGCAGCTGATGAACTAAAGACATTTGTAAGCTGAGGAAGCTACCAATTTGAGTATTGGTTGAAGTGCTAGGTCTGCAAGTGAGCAGAGAATATTAGAAGTTACATCCAATCGGTAAAATGTTTCTGTATGAGAAAGCTGATGTGCTTTGAACAAGCTGCTTTATTTTTCCCTTGCATTTTAAAGTTGAGAAAAGTTCTGATTATAAAAGCAGAATTTTTGGAAGTATCTATTTAGAATGATAGATTTGTGTCCAAGAACATAGCTCTGAAGATGTTATCTCAAGTACACACTTAAGAAATTCACTTACCAGTCATCAATTTAACGTTGGAGTAATAATTTTTTTCCCTACCAAATGCAAAAATTTTTGCAACAAAGATAAACCTTAAGTCTTGTCAGCCAAAACACCATTTAAACATTGTACAGAAAGTTAATATAAATACACCTTTGGCGATTATTAGGCACTTTCTGAACTAGAGCTCAAATGGGATATTGTGAACAGGAGGTTGATGAAACAATTGATCTGCCTTTTGGGTATTTGTATGATCAGGCTTTTCAGTGTTGCTATTTTTGTTGTCCACATAAATCTAAAGTAAGTTCTAGTATTACAGTACTAGTATATAAAGAAAAAAATTTAGTTAAGTAGTGTTACACCACTGTAAGTTTTCAAATGAGTGTTGTAAAATCATACTATGAAATCCAGAGTCCTTTTTTAGAAATAGATCTAAAACCTCTCTCTTGGCAATCCAAACTTGAATCAAACTTGAATCAAACTCTTTCTTCCACAAGCTGTTTGAAGTGGGCTCACAGAAACTAAAAAGCAAGACACACCTTCAAAATTGTCAAATTATGTGACCAATGACAGCACTCAAGTATTTTTAACAGTAAGTATGATGACTTTATGATTAGTAAAAATGCACTGTGGAACTCTTTTCTCTGGACTGACATTATGATTCTATGATTACCACAAACTGCATTGTATGACTTCTACTGGCAAGTGTTGCAGAACATAACTGAGTAGTTTGATCACAATTTCCACACAGAATTCTAGTTCTCAGCAATGTCTATGCTTCCATGAGTAACAATAATAAAAAAAAAAATCTGAGCTTTGCAGGGAAGATCACAAAATATGCATTAGCTAGCATCAAGTGACTTGATTTCAGTTCTTCAGTACAGTAATGTCTAAAGCATAAGCTCAAATTTTGAAGAATTTCAACAAAATCAGCATATTGTCTAAACTAAGGCCTTTTACCACCCAGTTACTGATAAGCAGATATTTAAGTAACACCCTAAACAACAAATTTAACAAAGACAGTAGAAAGTCAGCCCCAACTTCCTTTTATAGTAACTATGAAGAGACACTGCTTTCCAGCTTCAACAGATGGCTGAACACGACCCCGTGCCTCCTTTTCTTTTAAACAAATTACAACCAGGTTTTTAAATTTCCACTAAAGCATACAGCTTTACGCATAGGTACATATGGGTCAGAGAAGACAGGGCAGCGCAGACACTTTTAGTGCTAGTGGATAATGCTGTGTGGTTTAACAGCCGCGTCTGTCCTTCTGATCAGAAACCAGTAAGAAACCCTTGGTCTTGAAGGGTGGACGCAAGGCACAGCTCCACACATCTGTAGAGCAGACCTAACAAAACTTTCGGTGTCAGCCAGCAGACGAGCTGCCTCCAGTAGGATACGCAGGGCCCGCCGAGGAAGAAGGGACTCCCTTGCTATGGGCACGGGGATGGTATTTGAGGGCGGCGTGTGGGAGACAGCCCGCGCCTTGCTGAGTGCAAGAGGGTGGGGTATCCGTCTGCCTCCACAGGGACGGCCGATGGGGGCCGGTCCACGGGGAGGCGCCGGCCTGAGGAGGAGAAAGACGGTGCGGCCCGGGGTGGAGGCAGGAGGAGGGGTGATGGCCTCCTCTGCGTGTCCCCGCTCTCGGCCTCTTACCACGTACCATCTCGATGATCTTGGTCTTCCTACCCGTCTTCTTTTTCATGGTGAAGATGTACTGGGCCAGCACCACCCCGCCGACCAGGGCGCACACGCTGGCGCTAGCCACCGCTCCCACTTTCGCCACGGCGGTCCTGTCCATGGTAGCTCCCCAACGGGCGCGCCAAGAAGCCGAGAGCCGGTGCGAGGAAGTGGGGGCAGATCCCTGGTCACCGAAGAAGGTATGTGGGATTGTGTGTTAGGAGCTGTCGCTCAGCGCCGGGCAGAACAGGTCCCCAATGACCGCCGGACCAGGCAACCAGTCGGCAACAATAGCTCCGCCCGCCGCGCAGCACGCACCCGATCACCTGCGCTCCGGCGCGGGCTCCTCGTCAGACGTCACGTGCGCGTGGCCTGCCGGCGGTACCACGCTAGGAGAAAAGGGGGTGAGGAGAGGAGAAGGAATGGGAACGGCTGGTGGAGCAGGGCGGCGGAGCTTGCCTGTTAGAGGGAGGGGGGGCGAGGCGCTGTGACGGCTTCGAAAAGAAAAAGCACCGGGCGGAAGGTTCAGTCTTCCTTCAGGAAACACAAAGGAATGCTTCTCTTCAGCGGCTCCCCTCCCCTGCACAGGAAAGAATGAGACAGCCCAAACTCTCCCGCCTCTTCCCAAACTCCATTTCCCAGGGTGGGCGGGAGCAGGGGGGGCCTGCCCTTCTGGGCGGGGCTGGGGCGAGGTCAGGCGTCCCGGTACGCTGCTGGAATTTACCGCGCGGCGAGGTGGATACCGGAGATGGCGGCGGCGACGTTGTGGAAGGTGTTATAATCTCCCCCTTGGCTTCGCCCTGAGGCTGTGTCTGAGTGTGGAGCTTCCGCGACGGAACTGGTGGGGAGGTAACCGGAGCCGTTCGGCCAACACCGCGCACTGGGAGGTGCCGTCTCCCGTCCAGGGAATCTCCCGCTGGTCTCTCCTTTTTTTCCTGCTTTGGGGTGTTGTGAGTTTGTCTGGGCGCGGAGCTTAGGTGGAGGTGCCGTGGGTGCTGCCCAGGAGAAGGTGTGTGGGGTGGGCTGTGTCTGCACTGGGCTGCAGTAGGTTGCTCGGCTGGCATAGTGACTGCCTAAGCCGAAAAAAAAATAAATGCATTTATATGCCCGACGTGGCTTCTTTTAAAGAGGAAAGGTGCGGCCTTGTAGGTTGCGTTTGCTCCGAGGGCTGCGCCCATCATTTTTCCTTTTTCCCGGAAAGACCCGTCGAAGCTCGCGCCGCCTGGCTGCCCCTCGCTTCTTCCGCCAGCTTTGGGGTCGAGGGCGTTCAGGTTTGTCCCGCTCAAGACCTCTACAACGGGATTAGTTTCTCTTCCCCCCCTCCATCCTGCTTAAAATAGCAGTAGCTAGGGAGCAGAAAAGCTGATTTGTGCCTATCTGACCGAGTTCTTTAGTCATGTCACTAGGGCATCTTAAAGGTGATTATTCAGTGGAGGTTTTGATGCCTGTTTATTTCTTCGTTTGCTTTTCTAAAAATGTCTTCTCTTCCAGAAACCTTGACTCAAATTGTTTTTTTTTCCCGATGCTGCTGGGTAAGAGGGAAAACCCCAATTCTGCGACTTGGAAAACTTGTATTACTTCATGCTTGTTACAGAAGGCTTTTAAAATTTTTTAAAACTGTTATTTTTTTGTGTTCTCTTTTGTACAGCTAGCAGTGTCTATCACAGCTAATTAGGATACTTCTTGTCATTAGTTTACAAAGGTTGTTTTTTCAACTACCAAAATCCAGGACACCTGAAATTAACATTTATTCAGCTCACACTAGAGCAATGTGAAGCAAGAGATGGAATATACTTAATAGAAGTTGTTTCTAACAAAAAAAAAAAAGTTTATATATAAACATTTTGTGTATATACATTAATATACACTTTAAACAATGCTTTATTTCCTTTTCAGTAAAGAACGATGTCACTGTTTAAAGCTAGAGACTGGTGGTCCACCATACTTGGAGAGAAGGAAGAATTTGACCAAGGCTGTCTATGTGTTGCTGATGTTGATAATAGTGGCAGTGGGCAAGGTAAATCCAGAATTACAGTTGATGTAATTTTAAGCTACACAGCTGCAAGTTTGCTTTGACAACTGCATGTTGAAAGCCTGTTAGCCAGGCTAATTGAAGTTTGCTATTTTTAGTCTGCCCTTGTAGGCTTAGAAGACAAATTCGATGCTGTTTGTCTTTGTATATTTGTGGGTGTCTAAACACCTTAATCGTTGCTTGTGTTCAGTAGTAATTCTCTCATGTCTTATTCCCACAATGCTATGTATCTTATAGTTTAAAGATAAAGACTTTTTCAGTTAGCTATGGGAGCAAATACACATTGTATGTTTTTGAAAAAAATTAAGGGGAAGAAAAAGAAAGGTGAGAGCAAATAAGCCTTTTCTGACTGGCAAATAAGGGGCCATTGAAAAAAGTGACTCTGCTTGAGTAAACACTGCTTTGCTGTGTAGTCATTAATAATGCAAAATGATCTTTGCTGTCAGGGAGAGTTTATGTGTCTGTTTTTTTTAAATTAACATATATTTAGGATCTTTCTCTGATACACTCATGCTTATCTTGGATGCTCATCTCTTTTTTGCTCAGTGGAGGTACTTGAGTTTGATTCCACCCTTGCCATACTCTTAATTATTTTAGTTTGTCCTTCTTTAGGAGAATTTGTATGAAGTTGAGCTGTTAGTGGTTAATATACAACCTTTTCAGTAGAAGTTTATAGAATTATAGAATCATTTAAGTTGGAAAAGACCTTTAAGGGTCATTGAGTCCAACTGTTAACCTAGCACACTGATTTCCTAGCACACTGAATTCCACCACTAAACCATGTCCCTAAGTGCTAAGTCTATGTATCTTAAATCCCTCTAGGGATGGGGACTCCCCCCCCCCCCCCCCCCCCCCCCCCCCCC